>JAVJIF010003973.1:0-170511 GCA_038442645.1 Agave tequilana | reverse complement strand
TGAAGAAGATTCTAAATAGAAGTTGATTCTGACTTTCTTGCTGGTGAGTATTACTTGCGGGTATTGATTCTGCTTTCACTCTCCTCTATGCCCGGAAGAAGACTAGCTCATTAGCGCCTCTACCCATAGGTGGTCAAAAGCCGTAACTCGTCAACTTAGGCGCACTCCTATTAGCTCCGCTATCCTAGCTTTCTTTTCTCACATACCCTTGCGGGAACTATACATAGCAGCTTTAACTACAATCAGCGCTCTTCCTTCGGTTCTCATCACTCCTCTAGCAACGAGGAAAGAGAAAGAACGAACTGTTGCCCTTTACACAGAGAACTTTTCAATTAGATGCCATGGCAGAAATAGAATGAAGAGCTATAGCAGGAACCACTGGACTTGGGGTTAACTCGGGTCGAAGGACCTCTATGAAAGCGAATGCGATCAGGTGAGCTTGATGATTGCGCTATTGGGTGAATAATGTAACATTAGAGTTGTCTTCGTCTCTGCGAGAACATATTCAAACGATATGCCGAGCGAATCGTATACTGACTAGCCGCTCATGCTGGGTTCGTGGAAAAGGGAAATTAATGCATCGTTTCGAAGGAGTCAACATCCAGAAAGATTCATTTGAAAAAAGATGCAAGGGAAGGGGATGCCAGCTACTAGCCGAGCAAGGCATCTGATCTCAAGACGAGGCTTTGAAAAAGGGCATTGCTTTTATTTGACAATTCTGGAACTTCTCACTAGGCAAAAAGTTGGACGCTACGCTTCTTTCCCTTCCTCTAGCCGTGGCATGGAAAGAGAGCTTTATTATCTAATAGCAGGTGTTACTGGGGTAGGGGACCCACTCATTCTTTGAGATGGTATGTGGACAGCGGATACTCCTAGGGAAAGAGGAGGTCGACCCACTTCTCCTAGATTCGCGGGAAAGGTTATCCCTCTTCACTGGGTGCGCTAGATGCAGGAACAAGTCTCATCGAGGGGTTCATTCATTCTTTCTTCTAGCCATGGTAGGACAGGGTTGAACACTCTGACGGGTGGTTGGCTGGCAAGCCAATCTTGATATCCGAACATAGGGTGAATGAAGTTAGCCAATAACTCCTCTCTTCGAGATAAGAGGGAAGTAGGCGTCCGACTCAAGACTATCATTCGTATTGCTTCTAGCTCAGTCAAGACAAGTTCATGTGAGCATGCCGGCTAATCCACCCATTCACTCTAGCTAGAAATTCAATCAATATTAACCAGTAGTTTCCACTTCCGCCTCATATGGCTCCTCTAGCAGAGCAACTCTATCAGTTCTTCGAGATGGGGAGAAAGACCGGCTGGCGAATTCGCTGCTTCAGGGTCCGGCTTTTTGGAGGGGGGTCCTCACATGTGCCGGCTCATCACTTCTCCTTTCATTATGACCTTCTACTCGTTCTAAATTCTCCTTAGGGGGAAAGAGTAGGAATCTCTCCTACGGCTAACTTAATCCATCTCAGATGGGAGCTTGCTCTGCTCTCGATGCACCCGGGGAAAGCAGCTCTTAGAGCTATCTCTAGCCGATGCCAAAAGCAAGACAGGGTCGGGCCGGATTCCGTCTTTATTAGATGGAACGGCCGTGGGTATAGGAATGAAGGTAATTGATAGGATGGCCCGCCGGCTAGTATCGGCGAGGAGGGAAAGGCATAGAAGTTAAATAGCTATTTTTCCTAAGGGATTTAAAAGGGGATAAAGGAGGCAAGCAAAGAAAGCAAATAGGGTCGCCTTTTCCTCTATCTCTGTTGGGAGTAAAAGGGAGTCTATTCTCATCCGGGTGATGTGCCTGCCTTCGAAGGACCTCTATTGAAAGCTGGGCCAGCTACATAGACAAATTCATTCCTTCTGCCCTCTTTCGAGTCGAGATCAGTGCCACCTGTCGTGGTCTTAGAAAGCGCTTCAATCGAAAAAAAAGGCTCTTTCATCTTCCCCTGGTGGGTAGGGCTCCCTCATGAGTGATTGATCGATTGGGTAATAAGCAGCAGTCCTTATATCGATATCGACTGAACTTCCTATTGATTTACACGACGGGCGTCGCTTGTCTTCATTCAGTAGATAACTGGTCGCTTGACGATAGGGAATAGGATTAGCTTGCCCTATCTATAGAATAGAGTCAGAGAAGGAAATAAAGTATAAGAATAAGTGGTAGCATCATAAGATGTTAAGTTTAATGTAGCATCTATGAAATTTTTTTGAAGGAAGGATAGGACATAGAATAAGGACCTAAAGTTGTTCGTCGGATGAGACCGAGAACCGAAAGATGTCTATCAAAGAGCGAGAGGGACTGACTAGACGCTGTCAACCAGCTCTGAAGGTTGCAAAGCCTTTAGAGTGCCCCTGAACGGAAGGAAAGAAAGAGAAAACTCTATCTTAGCTACCTGGGAAGGGGAGAGGAGAATAGAGGTAACCATCAAACTATAGAACCTCACCTCAAACAAAGCCCTCGGAAGAGCCTGAAGTAGAGAAAGCTCAAAATAACAGAATACCAGCTTAACCTGGTAAAACCTTTGGAATACAGATTGTCGAGCCGCCGATAACTTCGAGGGTTCACTCAAAGAGGGGTACTCCGTGAAAGACTATTGAGTGACCTGTCGAGCTGATCTGACACCAAGTGGGCCGCACCTCTGAGGACTCAATATGAAACAGAAAGGTGTTCCTTTAACCCTGAAAGTCGTCCTGTAGATAGGTTTCTCACCGGTCGCTGGTGCATCAGAGTCAAATCTATCTTTCGGGTTTTGGGCACGGGCACTTTGCTTTTCATTAACTCCTTCTGGTTCTGTTAGCTAGGCTAGTTAAGCTAGTAAGTTTAGGGCAAGCGGTTACCTTGACTACTCTACCCCGAATAGTCAAGGTAGAGTCCTATTCTTTTCAGTAAAATCGTATAAATCCTAGTTTTTTTTTCTTTCGGTCTTGTTAGGTAGGCTTTACCAAAGAAAGTACTTTTCTGAGTTCTTGTTCCGCGTAAGGGGATTCGTACCGTCTTTTTTTACTTTTCTTTGCGTAAGGCACCATGCCTGATATCTAGCCGCTTCTTTGATTGTTCTATTCATGAGTAGTTTTGCAGTTCCAGGCAGATCATAGAATTCATAGTGTTAGTTCGATTACAGGCGATGGTTACTTTGAAAAGAGAATGCTTGCTTTTACGGGAAGGACTTCTAGTTTCAGTCAGGCCAGTTACGGAAAGCGGTAGTAAACTCCTACTTTTGCGGTTGTGAAATCAGTCCTCTAGACCCGGTACTAGGCAAAGCGAGGGCACAGTTTCAGCTAGCCGGTTGATCAGATAATACATCTAAAGTTCTGGTAGTCGGGAAAGAGTAGTTGAAGAAGCCGGAAGTACTTTCAAGTGATTTCCAGTGATCTTTGTCTCTTGTTGAAAGGTCATTTGCTCTTTCATTACTAAGCAAGTCAAGCTATCTTACTAATAATAATACAAGGAAAGAAGGGGTTACTGTACCTCAGCCGACGGCTGAGAGTGTTTCTCAGCCGGCGGTGACGTGACTGAATATATGCCACATATCGGTCGCAGAGTGTAGGAGCCAAAAAAAATTAAAAAATCTCGCCTAAAGAATCATCAATCAAATTGACCAAAATACCCCTTTTTACTTCTAAACTAGCAAAAACTCATCCACAATAAAATTTTACCCTTTTTTTACTTCTAAACTAGAAAAAACTCATCCACAACAAAATTTTACCTAAAAAATTTGTAATTTACAAAGAATTTTCTGTTAAATATATCTACAGTTATAAAATTCCTAATTCTCCTACATCAAAATTATAATGGAAAACAATTGGATCAAGATAATGTGAAATAAACAACAGCAGTGAAAAGTAAAAAAACATGCTTGAAACATAAAAAAAACTGTTGCTTTTTGTATAATTTTTTTAATTTTATTTTGTGTTATTTTTAATTCATATAAGTTTAATAAAAGAAACTGAAATTAATAGAAAAATGAAATTTAATGTGGGGCAACCGTATATTGATTTTCTATTACAAATGTATAGTGTAAAAAAATAATGAAATATAATGGTTAATTATTTTGCAGTTATTTTATAAATCAGATATTCTCGTAACTGCAACAATATTTATTTATATCACGACTGCGAACCCGCATTCCTTATTCGCATAAAATAACAGACGAAATATGATATCGTTCAGCACTGCGACGACAGACGCTGTCTTTTTTCATATGACTTATATAACAGAATTTTGATCGTTTTACAAAGTCTGCGATCATAGTCACAGTCATAGTATAACAAAACTTTCGAACACTACGACCATGGTCGCAGACTTAATATAATATAACTTTCAATTTTATATCACAACTGCGACACTAGTCACAGTCATAATATAACAAAACTTTCGATCACTGCGATCATCGTGGTAGACTTAATATAATATAACTTTCAATTTTATAACATGACTGCGACCCTTGTCGCATTCCTTATTCGCATAAAAATAACAGATGAAACATGCTATCGTTCAGCATTGCGACACAGTCGCTAACTTTTTTCGCATGCCTTATGTGACATATTTTTGATTCTTTTACAAAGTAGATTAGCCCTGCGACCGTGAGATCAGTCCGCGTATATCACATCTTATAAAATACTATATTAATTACTCTAAATTAAATGAAGTAATTAATATTCTATCTAACGTGATACAACAACAGTTTAGAAAAAAGAGATGCACTAATATTAATCTCGATAAAGGAAAGATGTGCACCATAGGTAATCTAAAGATATAAGAAAAACATTCTATAAAAAGTTAATTTGTAGTTCATGTAATAAACTTCTGGAAAAAAGGAACTCTTCGGATTCTCCCGCCATAACTCTTCAATTAAATATTTAATTTCTTTTTACCACTTCTTCGAATACTCAACCGTCACCTATAACAATTATTACTACTGTTCATGTTCTTTCACATTATTGACCTTTTTATAGTGCTTATAACTAATATATTATCTCATATCTAAAAACGATATTTGTGCTCTTCCTTTTCAATTTGATTTCAAAACTTTCAGAAAATAATTCATTTTTGAATCATGTCTTTCTCATCTTCTTCCTCTGAACACTCAGATTTCAACTTCAATCATTCTTTCACCGGTCCTCTTTCTTCAGGGTATTCTAGTGAATCTGATACCAGTTTGGACTTCACTCCTTTTGACTATCTTACTACATCAAATAATATTTTATCTGATCCTCCTCTTCATGAGGATGATGAAGTTTTCATGGGGCTTAGTGAGGAGGAACTTATTCCTCTGCCACTTTATAGAGACATGCTTGATGAAAGCATGTCCTCTGATGCTGGAGGCTCGCTTTCTTGAGCATATTTTTAACAGGTTCTTCTCGACACGGATTGGATGAAAAACTTGATAAAGACGATTCATTCTGGGAGTTTATCGGTGAACCAAAGCACCCTCAAAAAAGGGAAGAAACTGAGGAGTACTGCGAGCTGGACGACGAGGAAAATGATGAGGAAATAAGTGATGAACAAGAAGACGAGGAGACTGAAGATGACGAATCTGCTTATGATGGTGATGACGATGAGGATTAGGATTTCCTGATCTTCTGATATTCAACGTTATTTTGTCTTCTTTTAAGAGCTTTTAATGCTCTTTTTTTGTAAGATCTCTTTCTGACCATATTATGTTATAAATAAAATTTACTTCTATCTATAAAATAATCTTTCATATTTTTAAAATACATATAAAGTATACCGTATATTTATTATTTCTGCATCTTATCTGCGATAATGGTCGCAGTACTCAGATAATAATTACATATGAACCTGCGACCACGGTCGCTGTCTAGTCATAAATAGTTTGATCGTTTTGCATTCAATAAAGTTAAAAATAGCTACCATGGTTGCGGTCTAAAATTAAACTATATAAACAGATAATACTGCGAATATGATCACAATCCTCTCAAATCAGTATATTTCACTGTATATCACAAATTAGAAAACTGCGACTGCTGTCCTTAAGCACTGCGGCCATAATCGCAGTTCTTATTCGCATGCAATATGTAAAAAAAAAATCGTAGTTTATAAGCGGCTGAGACAGCAGTTACAGTGAAGAGCAAATATATAAAATCATACGTAAACTGTGACTATAGTATCAGTCCTTAGTCACTATTATTACATTTAACCTAGCAAAAAAATCATCCATAAAATGCTGTCGTAAGCACTGCGACTATATTCGCAGTCCTTGATCGCATGAAAATATGTAAAAAACAATTTAATAGTTTATAGGCGGCTGAGACAACAGTCACAGTGAAAAATAAATATATAAATAATACGTAAAGTGCAACTATAGTATCAATTCTTAGTCACCGTTATTACATTTAACCTAGCAAAAAAAACATTCACGACATGCTCTCGTTAAGCACTGCGATCATAGTCACAGTCCTTATTCGCATTCAATATGTAAAAAATAATAATAATTTATACATTACATGCGAAAAAAGTAAACTGCGACTATATTCAAAATCAGCAAAATTCTTACAGATCATATCATAAAAATCTACAAATTAAATAATTATAGACTGCGATAAAGGGCGCTTTTAAAACTATTGAGAAATTATTTTATTAACCACTACGACCTTTGACGGATTCCTAAAATATATAATATATGCGTAAAAAAATTTAAAACTATTGAGAAATTATTTTATTGACAACTACGAGCTTAGGTGCATTCCTAAAATATATAATATCTGCGTAAAAAAAATTTAATAAAGAAGCAGTCAAATTTGTTTCGTTATTTGATGAAGTTGGTCACAGTTTGGTCGTAATTATAAAAGATAATTGTGACAATATTGACTAACATCAGAAATATAAAAAATAATAAAAATATACAGATCCACTATTTTTTACTGCAGGGACATTTAGTAATTTAACTATTTCAATAGGCGGGCCGTCCATCCTAGTATGGCTAATAATGTACCCCGTCACCGCAGGCTGAGAGGGTCTCTCAATCGTCGGCTGATATACATATTTCTGATATATATAATTAATACATATATATATCACCAATATGTCACAGACAATCAAATCATACAACTCCCAGCGCACATGCATCATGGGGATCAATTCATTGAAAAGACACAATGTTTCATTGTTTACTTGAACGGTGATTATAGTTATCATCTAGGTGTCTGATTTTTCTATTAGGTTTCATGAAACAATGTCAATTCCACACATTTGGTATACATTATGATTGTAAATAATCATTACATATACATAGGTGCAACATGTATCAATAATCATATCAATAATGAGCAATATCAACCAGTTGTTTACTATTCATCCTTAGTTTAACAATATAGTCTTTAGAAGAAACTCATGTAATAATTTATACCCATGTATCAGTACTAATACTAGATTTATATTCACATTAACACATTGCCCAAGTTTTAATTCGTATCTCTAGCATCACTAGTTTCTTACCATTTTATTTATCTATCACCATTGAATGTAATTGGTGTCAATCTATAGATATAGATCACAAGACCCATCGGGGACTTAGCCCATAATAAAATACTTATTTGTATATCCTGATTCCATGGGGAAATCCTAATACAATAATTATCCATTTAATTAGTCAATTAATGACTAATGATATTATTAATCAATTCATTACCAATATTAATTATCGACTTCGTAATTATTTGTCTCAACACCATTAATTTCCACAATTACCGCTCTCATAACTATTAATTTCAATCTCATAAAATAAAGCTAATAGTCCTTTACGGATACTAAAATCAATTGTTTGATTTGCTAAAATCTCAATCTACATCTTCATAAGACAATAAGAATAGACACATTTTTCTAAACTCACAATCATGTGGTTTCTGCACTATATTTTTTTCAATAGTCACATCTCGCACCAGTTTTACAGATCGATACTAAATCCTCCTCACTATTGAGATAATCATGAATTAATTATAGTTCATAGCCAATGTAATTAATAGAGTATTATTTTCTCGCTCAAATATAACCCATAGATTCATCATGTAATGGTAATACTAACTCAAGAAAAAGGTCCTAAGTTCATCATGATAGACCACAAATTTTTAGATATTGATCCTTACCTAGGCCCTTCTCAGCTTTCTTACAGTAATATTGTTAAATAAAAATTTTAAAGGACTCTCTGCAGTCGTATCACTCATATATTATAAGTTTATGGATCAAGGCCTTCACATATAAATATTCAGATAAATTTAATCTCATAAACTTGAGAATTTATTGTCTACAAGTTGACTATAAAGAATATCTCACAACTATAATTTTTGCCTTTGATGATTTACATGTAGTGAACTTTTAAAATAAGGATACTGAGACACCTTATGTACAATACATTATTCTTACTATCAGAAATTGTCTCAGAGTAATTCAAGGTCTAAAACATCTATACCTAGTACAACATTAGCATCATGCTATTTCTTATAGACAAATAGCATAGAATTTAATTAGAATTTGCCTTTCTTTTTTTTTTGATACCGATAGATAATTCATCAATTGAACTTCATGATCTTTTTGAACTCAAATAAGTACTTCTTTTGACCAATACACATTTTCTTCTAATTATATCGGATAATTTGGAGAAAAAGAAGTTTCGACATGTTTATTCATAAAGTAATTACATTAATATATAGATATAAGAGGGAGTAGATAGATAAGAAAATGAGTAAAAAAATAAGGTTATCTAAAGATAAGTGTATCTAACAATAGAATAAAGACATCTAATGATAAGAGAATCTAACACCCCCTCAAACTCACGGTGGATCAAGCATTGAGATTTTAGATAACTTTTGGCGAAACTGATAGGAGGTTTTTGTTGAGCTGATCGATGGCGCAGATTGCAATCGAGGGTAGAGTGACGAGATCCAGATGTCTGAGAAGATGGCGAGCTCCTTAGGGCGGGATCTAGATGGATCAGGTAGGCGAGATCCAAAAGGATCAGATGAGAAGGCGAGATCCGGATGGATCAGGTAGGGCGAGATCTAGGGATCAGGCATCAGATGAAAAGGTGAGATCTGGATAGATTTGGATTAGGCAGGGTAAGATCTGGATGGAGCAGGTAGGGAGAGATCTGGATGGATCAAGCGGAAGGAGATTTTTGTGAGTTCTTCGAACTCGACTAGTGGCGTGCTGGAGGGTGGTCGATCAATGAGTATGAAGAAAATCTCAAGAGGGCTAAAACAGGGTCCAAGAGGGTTAAATTGATGAGAAAGCCTAAGAAGGCTAAAATAGGGCCAAGTGAGCTCAGATCGGATTCTGCAATATTGGAGAAAGATGGGTGATGGTGGAATCGACATCGGTGGATGCGAGAAGATCAGCGAGGACTCAGTCTTGGCTGAGGCGGAGAAGGATGTGCGGAGACGATGAGAAAAGCTCTGATATTGTATGAGGCGAAAGTGGCCCAGTGCAAGGCGCACACTATGCGAGCGCGGCCCAGTGGGCTCGAGAACACTGAGAGAACTTCGATCAATAGAAAAAAATTGAGAGGCTCTGATACCATATAATTTGGAGAAGAAAAAGTTTCAGTATGTTTATTTATAAAGTAATTACATCAAGATATAGATACAAGAAAAAGTAGAAAGATAAGAAAAATAGTAGTAAGAAAAGGTAAGATAAGGTTTTCTAAAGATAAGTGTAATTAACAATAAGATAAAACATTTAAAGATAAGAGTATCTAACAATATCGATTAATTAGTTATATATATTAGTTATAGAACTATTAGTTCATCGCAGTACTCCCAACTTGTACTATTGTAAATAAAATCTTCTAGTTTAATTCTAGTAAGCAATTATAGAGTCAAAAATCAAAAGCAATTTGTTTTAGAATATTTTCGGATTGTAAAACCTGCAACACTGAATGTCCATGGATTATGTTAATAATTTGTAACAACATGTGTTATTAAAACTTATTACTGAGCTAATGTCAATGATGATATTTGCCTCGTGCTATATTCCTTAGTTATCCTGAACCTTTCGAGCCTCTCACTTCTAAACTTATATGCGAAGGTAGAGAGATCAAGTACAACCTCTAATTGTTTTCACATAATTTGTTAATATTAACTTTACATCTTTCTTTTTCTTTTCCAATAAGATTTGTATTATTTCTACTTAATGATTGGATCAACAAATTCATCTCAACATAATATATACAACTTTCCTCAAATGTATCAACATCTTTAAACATGTCAGACTTTCTAGTTGTCTGGATGAACACACCATTAAATATTTAATGACATTGACATGCCCAAAACAAACATGTACATCTGGATTCGGAATAATATAATGCAAAAGACAAAAGCTCTTTCATGAGAACATTAGTTCACGCGAAGCTTGAAGAATTGTGATCTTGCACCATTGGATCAAGAGCATCATTTGATCTAGCATTAAGACTCTGAAGTTATATACAATTTGAGAGAAATAGTTCTATATGGCTTTGCTTGCTATAAGGGTTACTTCGAAAAAAATTATCACGTCAAGAAAACAATATAGAGACACTAGCCCTCCAAGTTTTTTGAATAAATATCATAATCCGAAGCCCAACACACTTTTCTACCACTAAAATACAAGTACAAAATTATGTTTTAGGCCTAGTAGCTTCACAAGTTTAGAGTAACGTTGGCTACCTCACTTTACTAGTTCACATGAAATTTCTAACGTAGAACAAATTTTGCTCCCATAGAAAACACTCAATCCTTTTAACAAGTTCTAACAAGCTCCCTTTTTGCACCTAGTTCTCTCTCTTCTCAATTCCGTCACAATTTTGAGCAACAATGATGATTGCTAACTGAAGATTTAGTTGAGATCGAAATTTGTGGCCAAACTGTTTTTGGTATAGTCTTAATTTTGAGAAAATCACAGTAATATAAGTACTCAGAGTAAATTGCTGAACAAATCCCACCAGCTATCATCTAATTGTTCGAAAGGCTCTTGAGTGCTAGAGAGAAATAGATCCAAACATAAAACCCAAAAATTAATTTTAGACTCCGCTCACATGAAACATGCAACATACACCACAAATAAGCTTAATACTCAGGATCAAATAGAAATCTTAGCAAATACATTTATAAAATTTAATCTAAAAGAAGATCCCCACTCACCCATGCTCCTCCTCTAGTCTCAGGCCGCCACCTACCTTGCGCCGTCGTTGATGCCGCAGCTTGCTGCGGCTGTCGCACAGATCAGAGAGGGGGAGAGAGGGAGGAGGAGAGAGAGAGAAGGAGAGAGTGTGTAATTATGAGTAAGAGAGGGGTGGGCTCTGGCGTGCTGCCAATCATCTACAGGGAAGAGGAGGAAGAGAGGGAGAGTGTTGAGGGAGATTGGGGGGGGGGGGTGATGAAAGGGGAAATGTGATTTTTCTCGCATTTCCCTTTTTATATTTCCAATACTTCTACACTCTTCTCTAGCTTGCCACCTCACCATTTAACTCCTCATTGTTGGTATTCTGCTTAACAGGAATCAATCTGACAACTAATCAAGATCACTGAGATATTAACAATCTAATTGGCCAGGTCGGCAAATATCAGGTGGGAGTTTTCCGTTCAATAGAACGTTCCTTATTTAAGAACCACCTTTCAATTTCCTTCCTTGGTTAAACACCAATTAGACTGAATCTAAATCAGTCTCGATATACTGTAAAGTACATCCCCTGTATAAAGGACTTAATCCACTTCTACAGTAATTGGAGTGAGGTACGCTTAGAGCGAACCTCCTTAAGACAATTACGTCCCCGCACTGGTGCTAACAGGATAATGGACGCTGGTCTCCCAAGATACAACACTCTTCACGGTATTTGGATAGCACTACCAAATTACCGTACGGTCGAACCGTAGTCAACCAGTACCTTCACAGGATCGTTGAAGCCGCGGTACAAGGACAAATTTTGGATGAATATTTGCCTTTACTTTGGAGTAGCACCCACTGTTGAGGACGAAGGAAGGTTGAAGAATATTTTTCTTCAGAAGTACCAGATTCAGACAACAATTCTATAACAGAATCTGTTGAATTTTCTGATTCCTCTTTCAGAACAAATTTCGAAGAATCTTCTTTGGAAGTCGCTTTCCTACTTCACGCTGGAAGCCCAGTTCAGAACTCCGAATTTCACTTCAGATTAGAACTTAGAGAAAGAGAGAGAGAGAACGTTTGATTTTTTGGTGTGTTTTAGAAAGGAAATCTGGAGCGCTATTTATAGCGCTCCGGGAGGGCATTTTCGTCCGCCAGAAATCCAACAATTGCGACGGTTCGGACAGAACCATCGCAACCGTTCGGTCTAACCGCAAACCGCCCAACCGTCCAACGCAGACATCCGTTGGCGAGCGGGCAGTTTGGTTAGCGGAGCGGATCGGGTAGCGGAGCAACCCATACCCACGAGACCGGATCCAAAAAGAACCAGGTCGGGTAGGGAACCCGAACCCGAACCCAGACCCGGACCCGGACCCGAGCCCGGCCCGGCCCGGCCCCGGTACCGGCACCGGCGCCGGCCGGCCGGCCGCCGCCAGCGGCGGCGCGCGCGCGCACGCACACACGTGCGGGCGGGCATAGATCCCTCCCAATCGCGCGCGAAAACTCCAAGTACCCAAAGGGCACGCCCTTTGTTCTCAATTTCTCTATTTATACACCACAAACTTCCATCCCACGGCCAATGTGGGACTAAATGCTTTTAGCTACCTTTAGTCCCGTTTTGGCTTTGAATTAGGCAATCTTTAGACTTGAATATCTCATTCATTCGAAGTTGGAATTGAACATGTGAATATACCACATTCATCCCCAATGGAAGGAGAACACACTCCAACCATCATCCAATTGATTCGATCAACGGATCTCGCCATAATTCAACTCAAAGATTCGCATTTATATTCTTCAATTCCAACAATCCCCTACAATGAATGGAGATTCAAGAAAATGACACACAAAGAGACTGACTCTATTGTGAAAGGTACTTGAGAAAAGAAACTGCATAAGGATAGGTGAACTAGGTCTTGAACCTTCCATAGCGAGAGCTTTATCGGACTTACTGGCTAATCAGTGAATTAGATCTTGAACTGTTAGTCGTTAGTGTAAGCCAAGTCAACAAGCTTCACACAGTGACTTTTCAAATTAACTTTGGTTCTCGGTTGTGTCCGTTTTGACCCTGGACATTCTTGGTTTCAGAGAGTATCTTTAGGAATAACAGCCTCCATAGAAATTCCCAAAGAGCCGACCCAACTCTATACTCACATAGGTGATGGACCTATTAAGAGTAGTCTACTCTACTCCACTTGTTTAGTAACAAGATATAGGCATCATTAAAAGCGTTAAGCTTATCCTTAATCCACTTGTAGAAAAGCACTTATGTGCACCTTATGAATGGATTGGAGTCAAGCTCCCAAGTGCTTACTTGCTAAGTCAATCATAACTAGTTTTTCCTCTTGAACTTAGTCCGTGGGATCTCCAGTCGCTAAGTGAGGTTTCCATTAAGCTGACTCGGTAAGATTAGGCTTTTAGACCCATTCCCCTCGATGCGCAGTTTATACGCTCTCCACTTAAACCTTTAGTAAGCGGATTCGCTAAATTATCCTTTGACGATACAAAGTCAATAGAGATAATTCCATTTGAGAGCAACTGCTTCACGATATTATGTCTACGACGAATATGTCTAGACTTACCGTTGTATATAACATTTTATGCCCTAGATATAGCTGCTTGATTATCGCAGTGTATACATATAGCGGGCACTGGCTTTTGCCATAATGGTATATCTTTTAAGAATTATCGAAGCCATTCTGCTTCTTCTCCAGCCTTATCTAAGGCTATGAATTCTGATTCCATAGTGGAACGGGCAATACATGTTTGCTTAGAAGACTTCCATGATACCGCTGCTCCTGCTAGAGTAAATACGTATCCGCTAGTTGATTTTGATTCCTCAGAATCTGCAATCCAATTAGTATCACTGTATCCTTCCAGTACAGGTGGATACTGTCCATATCTCAAGGCATATTCCTTAGTATGTGATACGTAACCCAATACTCGTAGTAGAGCGGTCCAATGTAGATCACTAGGATTGCTAGTGTATCTACTTAACTTGCTTACAGCGTAAGCAATATCGGGTCTAGTGCAATTCATCAAATACATTAGACTTCCGATAATATGCGAATACTCCAACTGGCGTATTCCAGTTCCTGTATTCTTATGAAGGTGGACGTGTGGGAGAAAAGGATTTGTATTCTCTTTTATCCCATGATCCTTGAATCTTTCTATCATCTTATCCACGTAGTGAGATTGAGATAGACTGATTCCATCTGGTGTTCTGGTGATTTTAATTCCTAAAATTACATCAGCAACCCCCAGATCCTTCATGTCAAAACTGTTGGATAACATTCTTTTAGTGGACTTAATAATCTCAATATTAGTCCCAAGTATCAACATGTCGTCTACATAAAGACAAACAATGATACATGCATTTTCAACTGTTTTAGTGTACACACACTTATCGCATTCATTGATAGTGAATCCATCTTTGATCATGACACTATCAAATTTCTCATGCCATTGTTTTGGAGCCTGCTTTAAACCGTATAAGGATTTTACCAATTTACACACCTTGTGTTCTTGGCCCTTGACTTTAAATCCTTCATGTTGCTCCATATATATCTCTTCATTTAATTCACCATTTAAGAATGCAGTCTTGACATCCATTTGATGGATATCTAAGTTGTGCAATACTGCAATTGCAATTAACATCCGAATGGACGTTATTCTTGTTACTGGTGAATAAGTATCGAAGTAGTCAAGTCCTTCTTTTTATCGATAACCCTTGGCTACTAATCTAGCCTTGTACTTATCGATAGATCCATCGGGTTTTAATTTTGTTTGAAAATCCACTTACACCCAATTGGTTTACTTCCAGGAGTCAAGTTTACCAATTCCAAGTATGATTACTTAGTATGGATTCTATTTCGCTATTTATAGCTTCTTTCCACATTGTGCTTCTGGGGTTGACATAGCCTCTTTGAATGTTTGAGGCTCGCTCTCAATAGCGTATGCTATGAAATCTGGACCAAAAGATTTTGAGATTCTAGATCTCTGACTTCTTCTTGGTTCAGTTTCCGCATTAACAATTGGTTCCTCGGGGCTTTCGTCCCTGAACGCCATCTCGTGTGTTCTTTTCCCAGAAGTCTTATCTGCTTCCCGTTTGTATGGAAAGATGTCTTCAAAGAACACAGCATCTCTAATTCGATAATCATATTTACATGAATATCTGGTATCTATGATTTATGAACCAGAAATCTGTAGGCACTACTATTCAAGGCATAGCCTATGAATATGCAGTCCATAGTTTTTGCTCCCAACTTAGTCTTTTTAGGTAATGGTGCTAGCACTTTGCAAGTCACCCCACATTTTGAGGTAATGGTAGGAAGGTGTCCTTCCATGCCATAACTCGAAAGGTATAAGACCAAGTTTCTTGTGGGGTACTCTATTTAGAATATAATTTGCAGTTAATAGAGCTTCCCCCCATAAGTTCTGCGGAGCTCCAGAACTTACGAGCATGGAATTAACCATCTCCTTCAAAGTTCTGTTCTTCCGTTCAGCAATTCCATTCTGCAGAGGAGTGTATGGTGCTGTAGTTTGATGGATTATACCAAAATTAGCATATAACTCACTAAAATCATTTGATTCATATTTCCGCCTCTATCGGATTTTAGAATCTTGATTTTCTTGTTGAGTTGATTCTCAACTTCGGCTTTATATGTTATAAAATATTTATTGCCTCATCCTTACTGGTTAAAAGATACACATAACAGTATCTTGTACAGTCATCAATAAAAGTAATAAAATACTTTTTACCGCCTCTAGTTGGCATAAACTTCAAGTCACACAGATCGCTATGAATTAACCCTAAAGGTTCTGTTTTTCGATCAATTGAGTGAAATGAACTTTTCGCCAACTTGGCCTCAACACAAATCTCACACTTGCGAATTTCTTCCAAGTTGAGTTTAGGAATATATCACAGATTAGATAAGTTCTTCAAAGACTTGTAATTTACATGCCCTAATCTAGCATGCCACAAAATTGGAGACTCAAGCAAATAAACAGAAGATTTTCCTTTATTTATAAGCTTTGGGTACAAATACACAGACTTTTTATCTACCACTGCAACATTGGCTTTAAAAAGTCCATCAACAAGATAACCCTTTCCCACATACATTCCTCCCTTAGTAAGTACAAATTTATCGGATCAAAAACCATTCTAAACCCTTTCTTACTAAGTATTGATCCGGAGATCAAATTCTTGCGTATGTCTGGAACATGAAGTACATCGTTAAGTGTAAGCTCTTTCCCCGATGTCCACTTCAGGATGACCTTGTCCTTTCCTTCAACCTTTGAGGAAGCTGCATTACCTATGAATAGTTGCTCATCTTGCTCTAGTCTTTGATATTCTGAGAATAACAATTTCTCCGAGCAGATGTGCCGGGTAGCCCCAGTATCTACCCACCAATCCTTGTTATTGGTTGTCAGATTTACTTCTGACACTACAGCAGAAAGGCTTGGTGATTCATGGTTGGTCAAGTTCGCCTGTGGATGGCTCTTCTTGCTCTTTTTGAGACGGCTGCGACATTCATTTGCCTTGTGCCCTTCTTTGTTGCAGATGTAGCAGGTTCCTTTGAAGCGCATGCTTTTGCTGTCTTGGGCCTTGCCTTTGTACCCATGGGAAGTCTTCTTCCGCTTTAAGCCTTTGGAAGTAGACGCTTTCCCTTTGAGTCCTCGATCACATTTGCTTTGCTTCGTAGGAGTTTTTGCTGCTCCTTTTCTCGGACTTGCGGTTGTCCTCCTCGATACGAAGCCTCACAATGAGATCTTCCAACTTTAGCTCATTTCGCTTGTGCTTCAGTAGTTCTTGAAGTCTCTCCACGCAGGTGGGAGTTTCTCCACGATAGTTGCAACCTGAAAAGTTTCAGGAAGAATCATACCTTCGACTTCTATCTCGTGCAAGATAAGTTGGAACTCTTGCACCTGACTGATTACAGTCTTGCTATCCACCATTTTGTACTCCAGAAATCGTCCTACGACGAACTTCTTGGTACCAGCATCCTCAGTCTTGTATTTCTTGTCAAGACTGGCCCATAACTTCTTTGCCGTAGTGATAGGACTGTAGACATTGTAAAGAGAGTCATCCAGTCCATTTAAAACATAATTTTGGCAAAGGAAGTCACCTTGTGTCCAAGCATCGACTGCAAGGACTGAGTCCCGATCAGTTCCGGGTTCTGGTGGATCTTCCTGCAGGAATTTGGCCAGATGAAGAGTGGTCAAGTAGAAGAGCATCTTCTGTTGCCACCTCTTGAATTCTGTGCCATCGAATTTTTCTGGCTTCTCCGGCTTCAGTTTAGGAAGTGGAGTAGGCATCAAAGCTTGGAGCTGCATGTTTGGTGCCTTGCTTGAGCTATCTTGATTTGTCTCAGACATTTTCTGCAAGTTTAAGCAGAACAGAAGTAAGAAACAATAATGATAATTGTCTTAAGAATGTTGGTATTCTGCTTAACAGGAATCAATCTGACAACTAATCAAGATCACTGAGATATCAACAATCTAATTGGCCAGGTCGGCAAATATCAGGTGAGAGGTTTTCCGTTCAATAGAATGTTCCTTAATTTAAGAACCACCTTTCAATTTCCTTCCTTGGTTAAATACCAATTAGACTGAATCTAAATCAGTCTCGATATACTGTAAAGTATATCCCCTGTATAAAGGACTTAATCCACTTCTACAGTAATTGGAGTGAGGTACGCTTAGAGCGAATCTCCTTAAGACAATTACGTCCCCCGCACTGGTGCTAACGGGATAATGGACGCTGGTCTCCCAAGATACAACACTCCTTCACGGTATTTGGATAGCACTACCAAATCACCGTACGGTCGAACCGTAGTCAACCAGTACCTTCACAGGATCGTTGAAGCAGCGGTACAAGGACAAATTTCGGATGAATATTTGCCTTTACTTTGGAGTAGCACTCACTGTTGAGGACGAAGGAAGGTTGAAGAATATTTTTCTTCAGAAGTAACAGATTCAGACAACAATTCTATAACAGAATCTGTTGAATTTCTGATTCCTCTTTCAGAACAAATTTCACAGAATCTTCTTTGGAAGTCGCTTTCCTACTTCACGCTGGAAGCCCAGTTCAGAACTCTGAATTTCACTTCAGATTAGAACTTAGAGAAAGAGAGAGAGAGAGAGAACGTTTGATTTTTTGGTGTGTTTTAGAAAGGAAATCTGGAGTGCTATTTATAGCGCTCCGGGAGGGCATTTTCGTCCGCCAGAAATCCAACAGTTGCGACGGTTCGGACAGAACCGTCGCAACCGTTCGGTCCAATCGCCAACCGCCCAACTGCACAACGGTCCAACCGCCCAACCGCAGACATCCGTTGGCGAGCGGGCGATTTGGTTAGCGGAGCGGATCGGGTCTGTTTGGGTAGCGGAGCAACCCATACCCGCGAGACGGATCCAAAAAGAGCCAGGCCGGGTAGGGAGCCCGAGCCCGAGCCCGAGCCGCACGCACACACGTGCGGGCGGGCATAGATCCCTCCCAATCGCGCGCGAAAACTCCAAGTACCCAAAGGGCACGCCCTTTGTTCTCAATTTTCTCTATTTATACACACAAACTTCCATCCCACGGTCAATGTGGGACTAAATGCTTTTAGCTACCTTTAGTCCCGTTTTGGCTTTGAATTAGGCAATCTTTAGACTTGAATATCTCATTCATTCGAAGTCGGAATTGAACATGTGAATATACCACGTTCATCCCCAATGGAAGGAGAACACACTCCAACCATCATCCAATTGATTCGATCAACGGATCTCGCCATAATTCAACTCAAAGATTCGCATTTTATTCTTCAATTCCAACACTCATGACTCATAGGATCATACCACCTTAATCACAAAAGTAAATTTGATGTAGGATTATATATATCGAGTAGGTTAGCGGGATATTATACATAATAGTATATAAATTTGTACGTATCAATTTTTATGATCATTTACACAAACATTTCATATATGCACGCCTAATTACCCATAAACTTGCACATGAACTTATATTTATAATTATCCAATTTTATTTCACTTTTAATTTTCCCCACAAAACCTCTTGAAATGCCTCTTAAAAGAAATTAGTTCAATCATTGTCTACAATAATTTTGTACAATTTTCTTAATCAAAGATTGGAATATTAATTCAAGATTTTAATAGCCGTGGTGTTCCAAAAATCATCGATAATTAGGGTAGTGATATAATTAGGGTAGTGATAAAGAAGTTGGTGTCCTATGAATTATATGGGAGTGGTGGAGTCTCAAATCCACATTGTCCTATTCAAACTATAAGTGTAGTATCAAATCAACAATCCCCCATTCATTTCTAAGTGGGTGGAGATGTTGTATGCTCTCATATTTTTTAGGAACATTTTAAATCGGCAAAATTGTCTTTAAATCTCTATGAAAAGACATCCCTGTGAAAACTTCCTGGAGTTTCAAAAGATGCGAACGAGCCTGATTGAGATTTTCCCTGCACACAAAATAAATAATATTAGATTTAGAACAAGTTGTGCAAGGTTCTCAATTCGAATCCGCGGTAGCAGTGGCTATGCGGGTCGTGATCCTCAGGGAGGGACTAGCGATGGAAGCGTTTAAGTAAGATTCTCTAAAAATTATTTTCTTTTATTATTTACAATGGTATATGATATTTACAATGAGAAGGTGAAAAGTAAATTGAGAGAGATGGAGATCTAAACTAGAATTAGAAAGAAAGAAAACTATACATACATACCTCTTCTACCTTGCTTACCTTTGATCCGTGCGATGACTTACCTTGTCTTGGAAGGCGTACAAGTATGGCGTATAGGATCGTCCACCTTCTTAATCTACACTACGAAAATAAAAGACAAACTAATGAAGGTTTGTTCATCTCCATAGGTCATCAAGGGCTCTTCTTCGGCTAGGTAGTCTCAACGCAATGGGTCTCATGGTTCACAAAACATTAGAGAGAAAATAGGAGAAAACAAGAACAAAAGAAACACAAGATTAAACAAGAATAAAAGAACATAAAAAAAGAACCTCGAGTTGATTTATTTAACAATAGAAGAAGAGCAAAACTTACACCGATTGTCACCCTCAATACAACTAGATCTCCTTCCTCCATGAAAACATCCTCTCCTCTCAGTTACAAAAAGGAAAAATTAAATTACAAAAGAGAAAAGAAAACCTAAACTAGAAGAAAGCCTAAAAACTCTAATTTTTGGCTCTGTATTTCGCTGGGCGCCCTTCTCGGTTGCACTGCAGGGGTATTTATAGGTGCAGAAGGAGGTAGAGTCCCAACACAACTCTCCCACGAAAACTGGTCCCGGGATAAGGCAGGATTGCCTCGGAAACGCGGCTTGGGCCGCGTTTCGCGGCCAAGTGATGGCGGCTGACCACGTGCTTTGGCGCGTGGCCTCCCCTGGTCCGTCTATCTGGGCATTTCATTCTGGAAGCTGCATCCTGACTCTTGATCTTGGGATTTCGAGATAACTTGGGAAGTAAGTTACCTAGATCTCAAATCTCCCAATATCTTTTTAAACGAATTTTCTTATCTTTGCACTCTCTTCTTTGGCTTTTATCCTCATCCTGCAAGTGTTTAGGGTTGAATAGAAGTCTATCCTTCCCTCTTCTTTGTATTTGCAACAATTGCCCTTGTGTAATTGCAATTTTGACATTTGATAATTGCAACTTTTACATTGGGCTTAAATATGGGCTTTTGGGCTTCTTTTAAGGCTTTATTTCTTTATTTTTATTTCTCAAGGCCTGCACACAATAAATCATAAAATATTAGTAAATGTGCAGAATTATATGAATAAATATGAAAATGTGATGGTAAATGTAATGATAAAAATGCACTTTCACTACCAATCACACCCCCACACTTATCTTTTTGCTCGTCCTCGAGTAAAAATCAAAAGAAAAAGAAAAAGAAAAGAAAAATTAATCTATCTAACTCACTTTCGTAGGAATCACGATTACACTTAGCATGTGCAACAAGCCGTTAAACCCCTAGGTTACCCTAGAGGACGAGTGTTGTCTCGTGAGGGTTTCAGCGGATTACACCCACAAAATCCATAAAAAAAAAAATATTTGAAATATATTTGAAGAGACTAAGTAATCTATAAGTTTTTAGGATCATCATTTTTATTCATTCTTAAACTTAGTCTTTATAAAGTAAATTATTATTTATTTTAGGTAAGGATCAAAATTGAATGTTTGTATAGTCTTTTCGTTACCAAAAATCATATGCATCCTTGTAACTTTGCTAGGAATTCCTTAACTTGGACTCTCATGCCTCTTTATTATTTTTATAACTTCATCTAATTTTCTTTCGTGTAAGTATCAAGGCTTCTTGAGGCCCTCATACCTAACTAATTGACTATTATATGTGTTAATATAATTTTTTTTAGCATGTATAACTCATCTAATTTTCTTTCGTGTAAGTATCAAGGCTTCTAGAGGCCCTCATACCTAACTAATTGACTAATAGATGTGTTAATACATGTATAATATTTCTCAGTTTTCTTAGACTTGCTAATCCACCCATGTAGCGAACTTAAAGTCGGTGGCTCCCAAACCGGTCGGTTTTAGGGCACTGGGTGAGAAAACACCCCGCGGACTCAAATTCGAGTGAACTAGGCCACAAAACTAAGGGCTTTATTTTATTTAGAACTCACCTTTAGGCGTGAATACTTATGCTTCTTGAGGCACATGTATCCAGCTTAATTAGTGATTTTTTTTTTTTTTATATGAGGCACAAAGGTCTTCGTCTTAGAATCCTAGATATGCATTAGGTATGCAAATTTCATTAAGGTAAAAATCAAGACTAATTAATTATTCAATTTCTCCTCCTATACCTAAAATTTAAACAATTTATTTATTTTAACCAAGTTTTTAGAAATCCTAATCATGATTTTCCTAATCCTTAAAACTAACTTAGATTTCTTTCAAAAGATAAGTCAAAATATTGTCCTTTTTATAATTATTATTTTTTTAGAAATTTTTTTTATTAGCAAATTTTGTTAGTTTCTAACTATGTTAGTATGTTAGTAAAGCCTACCCCCACACTTATCTCATGCATTGTCCTCAATGTATGAATGAATGCATATATGCATGAAAAAGAATAAGGGAAGGCAGAAGTTACCTTAAGGTGGTGGTTCGGTGGTGGTCTAATTGGGCCAAGCATTGCTACCCAATCAAGATAATATAGTATTACATGGAGGAACCCACCAAAAATTTTTCTTGTATAACCCACGAAAATGTATGTGTGATCATTTTTTAAAATTTCCACCCCATCAAATTTTCAAATTTCATAATTATTTTCAGAGTCAATTGTGTCAACCGCCTTGTCCCAAAATGGAGTGTGAAAAGATTGAATGATTGACTTGGACGTCATAAGTGCGGGAACGAATACCGACTCAGGAAAGAAACTTAAGTCAAGTAAGGGTTCAGGAGTCGGGCTAGGTTCAGGAAGTGGGTTCAAATCAATAAGTTGAAGCTCAAGTCCACAATAATCTTCCACAATGGAATGTGACTCAATGTGGTGATTCAAGTTCAGGAATGATAGGTGTGGGAATCAAAACTGACTCTAAAAGATTATCTAAGTCGGGTAACAAAACAGGAGTCAATAATGATTCGGGAATTTGAAATTGATACAGATTTGAGAATCTAGGTCACATATCTCATTGAGCTCAATATTATAAAAATGAGAACTTGCCAATTTATCCATGGGACTTTCAAAATTGCAAAATTGGTCAAGTTCAATATGATCATCAAAAATGGGTGATTCAATTTCATGATGAATTGGAACAGGATCCAATGTTGACTCGAAAAAAGTAAAATCAGGTGGAGACACCGGAGTCATTATTGAATCAGTAAATAAAATTGAATCATTAAGTTGGGGATCATGATCATATTCATGCTCAAGTTCTATTTCAGGAAAGGAATAACTTGCCAAACTATCAAAAATTAGAGTTTCAGCAAGTTCACATGGTGGTACTGAATTAGAATCTTGTTGTCCAAAGCAACGGCTCGTCGGCTTAACAGAATGGTTAACCATATCAGAAATGGCCGAACGGTGAGAACGTAAAGATTGAACCATCATATCTATATCATGATCACGGGCTAATCTAGCCTGAGTCATGGCTGCAAGCATCCTTTCATAGTTGATAAGTGCATCATGTTGTGATTGGACTTGAAAGGATGAAGTGTAATCGTGATGAAGTTGTGAGTCGGTGGACTCACGCATAATCATGTCTGCGATTGATGGTAATTGTTGCTTGGACTCATGCATACTCATCATTTCCTGGATAGATGGTAGTCTATTCTGACTGGGTGGATCTGAGTATGAATCTTGGGAATATTGTGGACAAGGTGGAGACGGAGGACAAGTCGGTTGAAAATTGGACTCGGGGGAATCGAAACCCCATGAACTCTGTGAAGAGTTGAAAGTATGAAAATTATGGTCATAAGATGGGGGGGTATGGGTTATATTCATTCGGATAAGACCATTCCGGCACACTAGGTTGGCCAAAGTTGTGATATGCCGGGTTGGTAATATCCGAAAAATAGTTAGGTGTGTAATATGGATTAAAATTGGAAAAAATTATTATTATATGCCATATCACACCACACAACAAAGAAAAAGAAAACAAACAAATAAACAAACAAAAAAGAAAAAATTCTAACCTAAGTTAGGGTAGACCTATGACCTAGACGACTCCTAACTAGTTAGACTGTCCACGGGAGGTAGGGTGCAGACTTTGACCACAAGTTAATCAGCCAGGTCAGGGTAAGAGTGGTGGGAGGTTTTCCGTCAAAGACGTTCCTTAATTAAATAACCACCAATCTTCAGGCTTTCGGCCCTCAATCCCCTTCCTAGACATTGATTTGGCAGGAGTCAACTTCCAGCACTGTTCCCCCTTAGGATAATCTCCTAATTGAGTCCGAGATGTCCCTAGGGTTAACGTCTACTAATTTTAAGTTAGGCTTGGGTTAGTGGAGTGCTTGGGATATGATTTTTGGGCTAAGGAAGGGTGATGAAATTCCCACCTTATCTTATAATGGGTTATGCCCTTAGAATAAATTTGTGCAAGTGTACAAAATATGTAAATAAGATTCACTCAAAGCATGAAAATCAACCAAGAGATGAGTCCTATTCTACATGCAATGCGAACGTACCTTGCTCCAGCACTCTTCAACAGTAAAATAAAGGAATTGAAAAGACACGTGCCTAATATGCAAACGTCTAATCAATTTTTTATCTTTATCAACAAATATTTTACTGTTGAATTAATTAGCAGTATACAAGTTTATCACAGAACAAATTTTAACAGAGCAGAAAATAAATTTTGCACTTTTTAGCAACCTGCAGAAAAATACGTCAGTAGTTCACTACTATTGCCGCGTATCCGCGGCTATTGCCGCGTTTGCGCGGCAGATGAGTAGGTCTGCTGCTCTGCCTTCTAGGGCAGAGGCACAGAGTTGCTATATGTCCACTTCTGCTGTTGTTTTTCTGTTCTCCAAACCTGCAAACAGAAAAGAATAAAAGAATTAGTTAATAATTTTTTATTATTAGAGAATAACTTACCATCCCTCCTCGGCAATGGCGCCAAAATTTTGATTGAGATTTTCCCTGCACACAAAATAAATAATATTAGATTTAGAACAAGTTGTGTAAGGTTCTCAATTCGAATCCGCGGTAGCAGTGGCTTTGCGGGTCGTGATCCTCAGGGAGGGACTAGCGATGGAAGCATTTAGGTAAGATTCTCTAAAAATTATTTTCTTTTATTATTTACAATGGTATATGATATTTACAATGAGAAGGTGAAAAGTAAATTGAGAGAGATGGAGATCTAAACTAGAATTAGAAAGAAAGAAAACTATACATACATACCTCTTCTACCTTGCTTACCTTTGATCCGTGCGATGACTTACCTTGTCTTGGAAGGCGTACAAGTATGGCGTATAGGATCGTCCACCTTCTTAATCTACACTACGAAAATAAAAGACAAACTAACGAAGGTTTGTTCATCTCCATAGGCCATCAAGGGCTCTTCTTCGGCTAGGCAGTCTCAACGCAATTGGGTCTCATGGTTCACAAGACATTAGAGAGAAAATAGAAGAAAATAAGAATAAAAGAAACACAAGATTAAACAAGAATAAAAGAACATAAAAAACGAACCTCGAGTTGATTTATTTAACAATAGAAGAAGAGCAAAACTTACACCAATTGTCACCCTCAGTACAAGTAGATCTCCTTCCTCCATGAAAACATCCTCTCCTCTCAGTTACAAAAAGGAAAAATTAAAATTACAAAGAGAAAAGAAAACCTAAACTAGAAGAAAGCCTAAAAACCCTAATTTTTGGCTCTGTATTTCGCTGGGCGCCCTTCTCGGTTGCACTGCAGGGGTATTTATAGGTGCAGAAGGAGGTAGAGTCCCAACACAACTCTCCCACGAAAACTGGTCCCGGGATAAGGCAGGATTGCCGCAGAAACGCGGCTTGGGCCAGCGTTTCCGCGGCCAAGTGATGGCGGCTGGCCACGTGCTTTGGCGCGTGGCCTCCCCTGGTCCGTCTATCTGGGCGTTTTTCTGAAAGCTGCATCCTGACTCTTGATCTTGGGATTTCGAGATAACTTGGGAAGTAAGTTACCTAAATCTCAAATCTCCCAATATCTTTTTAAACGAATTTCCTTATCTTTGCACTCTCTTCTTTGGCTTTTATCCTCATCCTGCAAGTGTTTAGGGTTGAATAGAAGTCTATCCTTCCCTCTTCTTTGTATTTGCAACAATTGCCCTTGTGTAATTGCAATTTTGACATTTGATAATTGCAACTTTTACATTGGGCTTAAATATGGGCTTTTGGGCTTCTTTTAAGGCTTTATTTCTTTATTTTTATTTCTCAAGGCCTGCACATAATAAATCATAAAATATTAGTAAATGTGCAGAATTATATGAATAAATATGAAAATGTGATGGTAAATGTAATGATAAAAATGTACTTTTCACTACCAATCAAGCCCTCTAATACCACTTTAGATGTGTCTAGATTCCTGTGTAAGCCTTCAGTCTTCACGTGATCACTTTGACTGTTGAAAGTCAAAATATCCTTTAAGCGCAGCCATTTTTGTTCCGTCTTCATGTGGGTCACTTTGGCTGTGATTAATTTTTAATTTAAAAGGTGACAAATTTGTGATGAGTTTATTGAATTTGAGTATATCAATTTGATTAATTTAATATTAAATTATTATTTGTGATGAATTTATGATAAAAAAAAGAGACAATCATGTAATAAATTTTGAAGAGTGGATTTAGAGGTAATCTTGGAGTAGAGATATTTTTGCTTGTTGTTTATTTTGTCCAATGTGACAGATCCTGATAAAGTTGGATAGAAATTTATATAACTATACAGAAATTGACGAAGTAATGTAAACAAAATATTAGAGAAGGTATACAAATTGTTGAGAAGGTGGATAAAATCATTCACAAAGTGAACAAAATACTAGAGTACATGAAAAGAATATTAGTAAATGAGGACTAAATATTAGAATAAGTGGACAGAATTTTGGAGAAGGTGGACAAAATATTAGAGAAGGTGGATAAAATCATTCAAACGGTATACAAAATACTAGAGTAGGCGGACAAAATTTTAGATTGAATGGACAGAAAATTAGAAAAAATAGACAGAATTTTGAAAGGTGGACAAATATTAAATAAGGTGGACAAAATTTTAGAGAAGGTGGACATAATATTAAACAAAATAGGTTGGATTCAAGTCATTAATAGAATCACATCATTATGTAACAACTAAATATTTTTCAGTATAATATATACACTTAAAAATTAATAAAATAAAAGAATAAACATGAAAATATAGGTGAATAAATAAATAAATATTTATATGTTAAGAATAAACTGCTAACGGTATGCAGAAAATAAATATATAGCACAAATAACATCCACTGAAGGGGGACAAAAAAAATTAGCGAAGGATGGACAGAAATATAGCGTCCATGTAAAAAAAAACCCTGCAAAAAAAAAAAAAAAAAAATCTATCAATGAAAAAAATATATATCCAGCATAAATTATAAAAGAGCGGACAAAAATAAAGCCTGCAAGTCAACCCACGCAACTAGCATGTGACAAACATTAAATGGCCGTCACGTGGGCTACTCAAATCAACCCAAAAAAGCCAACTAATCAAGAGCAATACACGCAAATAAAAAATAAAATGCAGTATGTATTGCTCTTGGGTGGGGATAAGGACATTTCACATTGAATATTTGGTTAAGGGATTTATTCACATGCTTTCAAACTCCTATGAGTTTTTCACAGGAATGTCCATCACAGAGATTTAAAGACAAATTTCCCTTTTAAATATTGCAAAAAAGTAAAATTGGATTCAAGACGATGTTACCTACTAGCTTGAAGTGGACAAAGATGCCGACTGCAACGGGGAGGCCACATATTTAGGATATGAAAAGTGAAATAAACAATTTTTTCCCGCAGGTTTGTTTTTAAAAAGTATTCTCGTTAGCACTTTGTCACTTAGTCAGGCAATAATAGGAACTTATTAAGAAATGTGGGCACCATATTTGCGAATTTCAACACTGTAATGATAGGATAAAGGCAATTAATGGCAAACATGAGATAGTGAGCTCGTATAGCTCCATTAGTTAGCTCCATTGCATAAGCATCTTTATTGTACTTTTGCTAAGTCATTACATGGCATCCTTAATTTGTTTCTTGAACGCAAGCATCAATTCACATGGAGAAACTGCGGCATCTTACTATATTATATGCACTTGATTCTCCTACCAAAATGTTTGACATATATATTCCAGATCTTAATCGAAGTACCTGCTCCAATTTCATTCTTAGAATATACACTACTTTATTAGTTATATGATAAAATTAGCACATTTCTCCATGAAAAGTTTGCAAATCTCCATCAATATTTCTATACTTTGCGCTGATAGTATCCTATTTAATACACAATATTTCTACCTTGATTTTGTCACTAGTTTGTAATTGGCAAAATTATGAGCATCTAAAAGATGGTAAATCATGCATTTATTTTTTAGTAAATTAATTAATTTATACCTTGTTGAATATTTTTTCCTCGATGCAATTCTTACATTTTCACAATCTACAATTCTCTGCATTAACTGGTTTGATATAATAAAGAAATCATTTCATCTTTGATTTATTTCCAAAGTCTTTAACTTGGTTGAGTGTGATTCCTGAAACCCGATGATCAGTATAGGAAGCTTCAGGCAAGTTCATGCTCAAGATTCATGATGTATATATAATTCATTTCTTGGAACCCAACTCCTCTTCCAATAGCAAAATATTATAACAATTTAATCGAAGTTATAGTCACCTAATGGTTTGTGAGAACAGAACTCCATAATTAATTCTCATTGGCTTTCTTTGGGGCTACCTCTGTAAATTAATTAATTATGGACTTCAAATCTCTTTCTTTAATCCCATTAACAGGAACACCCAAATGCCACCATCTATGTGGAGTTAAAGTTGTTTCCCTTTTTAATTTGCAGCAATAGACCATAAAGCAATAGACTAATGTTTGTTAGACTATTCATTAGGAGGCTGATTAATTATGAACTGACCACAAGATAAGATACTTCCAATAATATTGTCGTTCGCTCCCTCAGTTTGTTTAAGAAATAGAAGTAGTCATTAGCATAAATGCCGAATTTGTTGCTTCGCTTTGTTCCATTCACAACCTCTAGTGTCCCTTGATTTTTATTTATTTTCTTCTTTTTCCCCTCCAATGTATGGAATCAGCTGAATCCTCATGTGCCCTCACCATGGCATCCAATATTGCAAGCAACTCAATAATTTGCGCATACTGCGCATATGTAAACTCCTTAATTCCTTCCTATTACCTTAATTGGACAATCTAGGACTCTGAACATGGACCCAATGTTCTCAGATTAATCAAACATGCTCCATTTGTGAGTGAACAAGTCTTTGAAAAATGTTTTCTAAATATTTTAGAATACTTAGATTGATACTGACTATTCAATGCTAATTAAAGTTTGTGTTTATGACTTATTTGCAAACATCTAACAGTGATATATAGAACTTATTGTTTAATTAATTCTAATAGTAACACTAATCAGGTGTCGTCATACATTTTTAGACAACGTTTTAAATATTGTTCAATTGAATTAGTAGTTTAGGTGATCAAGTTCAATTTTACTGAATTCTGAAAATTGTTACTATATAATATGGAGAAGGATAAGTGTCAGTGATTCACCTAAATCTGATCAGTATCGGTCAGAACACTGTTCATGGTTTCATGAAAATTCAATTATAAGCCTAATTAAAGAAAATCAAGATGAGTAGATCAGTAACTATTTATCAAAGCCAAGACATCATATAAAATTTGACCTGTTCACGGTAAAATTTGATAGAATCATGCATGATAGAAATATTTTAGCAATATCGCATGCATTCATCATCTTCACATATATCAACCTAGCTATCAAATTAGCAAGTTGCTACATTTTACCTCTTTTACTAGCAATGAAGCTATCTAGGCCTTCATATTGGGGATCAATAACTAAATTAAATAAGATGTGCTTGATGGGGGAAAAAAGGAATGGCCTAAAAATTGTATATATCAGTGGGCACGTATATATACTGGCAGAAACCAGCGTGCACGTAATCAAAATAATGAAAATTCATAGGAAATATATGCATACAGGGTTGTTAAACCGACATCATATCTTGTTGCCGCCCTAGAGACTAGGAGATGGGATCAAATTTTATGTACATTTAGACTAGTAAAGAAGTAGTATAGTTTTACTCATGAATTCACATTTCTGTTGTTAAACTTGTTTCTTCAACAATATCATCAACTTACCAAGATTTGTTCTTTGTTTTGTAACAAGTTGAAATATGTTAATGTACGTGGGAATAGTCTAGAAATTAATCCTAAGAAAATAATTAAGTCTGTAGTTTCTGAATTATGTAAGAAAGTGAGTGAAGGAGCTGCTAGCTAATTTATTGTGAAATTGCCTTGTTTTCAAGAAAGAGATTATTGTCAAGAATATCCAGTTGAAGTGGAGAAAAAAGAAAAGCCTGGAGAAGAAGCAAATTCAAGAAATATGATGGCAGTTGACAAGCCGGTCGACTGCACCCAGTAAGCTGTCGACAAGATCTGCAACAGACAGATATAGAGAAGAGAAGAGATTTCAGTCTGTCGACATATCATATCGGCTGTCGACAGCTGACTCACTTATCGACAGGCCCAAGAAAGCTGTTGACTGCCGCAAGTCAGAATTAGATTCAAGTTTTCTGTTTCTGACACGTTTCAAATTTCTTCTCTTGTGAACTTCGAATAGAATTCTATTTCTATTCAGTGAAGATTTGTTTCTGAAGATAGAAAGGTTTAGAATTCTTGTAGATCATAGAGACCAACTCCTAATTAGATTGATCAAGTTCTTCTAATATCTGACGGCCAGGATCATCTCATAATCCAAATAGAAGTTGTATTGTAAAGTCCTATAAATAAAGATTGTAACCCAGTAGGTTGTGGTGTGCAGAATATCAAGAAAGCTAAGAAAGAGAGGAGCAGTGAAGGTGTGTAGAGAGAAGGTAAACTCTTATAATTTAGATATAGATTCAAAGGGAAGGTGAATATCTTATGTGATCAAGAGGAATGTTAGATATCTTTATATCAAGTTTATTAATAAAGCTCTCTCAAGTTAGCCTCATGAATGTAAGCCAAGTTTGGCCGAAACACATTAAATCCTCGTATTGTTTAGTTATTACTTTTTTATTTAGGTATTGCTAGTTTGCTATATAATCAGTTTTTCTTTTGCATGTATTATCATATCGCCATAGGTTTTTCCCTTGCACACAATAATTGGTATAAAGAAGCGCCAGTTGTATCAACATAATTAGGCTTTGAATGGAAGTGAGAGGCTACGCAAAACAACATAGGGGCAATTTTAAGCTACAATATCTATCAAAGTCATTTGACATTTTTTCTGCAACTGAAGGCAGCCGATAATTGGAAAAAATTACATATTATACTTTTTGTTTCTTTTTACACATGTTTCTATCTTTTACATTTCGATCATTTTCTATGTAACGAAAAAAATTATTGATTGCAATTGAATCTCAAAAAGCGTTATTTATGTGAACAATAATATGCTTTTTTTCGTTTACACTATGACAACTGACATGTGTGTACAAGAGCTCTTTTATGTACTTTCAACTAGCAAATTAAAATAGTTTAGCAAAAACTAAGCACAACAATGTAAGAAATGGAAATATTATTGGTTAATACAAGACTTTATGAAAAAGAAATATATCTGAAAAAATAAGCATGCTTTAGTTAGCAAGCGGGAGCGAAGAATTTGATGGAAATATAAGTTAGATTTCTTCGTATTCTGTTTGTCTTCTCGGTTTTTCAAGACATATTGAATCTAACTATAAACTCTTCATGTTCTGAATGCATTGGACAATACTCTTCATGCAATGAACAAACATTTCGTATTTTGTGATACAGTGAATGGGATGAACCTAATTTATTTATAATGCATGAATGTATTTAATTTTGTTGATTTTCATATTTATCTTTAGGCCCTATATAAAGGCCATGTAAATAGCTGTTATCATTGAGTTTGTAACGCCCCGATCCGGAGGGTACGGAGACGTTACTGCGACGTATATACGCAGGTCGGAAATACCCTCACGTATATACGCTAAGCATTAGTACAGGCAGGAATCAGAGTACGGAAGCACAGTGGTAATATACAATCCAGCAATAATAACACCAGTACACAGTTATCACAAGGCATGAAATAATATCTGAAGAATATAAGATCACTAAGAAGCACAAAAGCAGGATGCACAATATAAAATACTGGAAAGTACTCACGAGTGGCAAGATGAAAATCTCGCGAGCCGATCAAGAAGTGGAGGGAAGGAAGAGGGTCCAGGTAGGCACCTACTAATTCACGCTCCCGCTGCGCTACTCTGATCAGGTACAACAAGGCTATGGTCCAGATTCCAGGATTTGGACATGAGAATCCAGGGTTGTTAGCAACCCCAGCGAGTATAAAGAATAAAGCCAGATGGCGTGCATAACAGGCACACGTGTACATGATCAAGTGATGTGGTCCAGGCATGCAGGTACAGAAAATGACAAGTAATATAAAGAAAATGACAGTAAATCCGAGATCAAGTAAATGCATGTATATCAATAAGTCTGTATCGGGAAACATGCATGGAAAACGGTATAGAGAGTATATGTACACATAATCATGCGACAAGATATGGCAACATGTGATAAATACACTAAATACGCGATAAATAAGTATGGATAGTTCTAGTTGTATAAGCTCGGATTATGGATTCACGGGACTGATACGTCAAGGGAATAATCCAAACAAGGAAACCCTTATCTATATACCACATATCCGGTGTCACCATCATCTGAGTTCATACAACTTGAGTTGCCCTCAGGGTAACAGAACTAGAGTGTGTCTGGAGTAACCATGGTATCACAGAAGTCATGTGTTATAAAATAGGGTGTCAACTCAGAACATAATACTGTAACTGGAGAATATAAAGGTGTTACATTTTAATTGATCCAATAATAATAATTAGTACCGTTTGATATTTTAATCGCCTCCCTACCAGCGTCTCACATCACCGATAGTCCATACTAGAGTTCGCACTCTGTAGAACTTACCCGGGTCTGATATGTGAGTACCAGGACCCGAACAAAGGAGAGACCAAATATCACACGTTCCTAATATTATTACTGTTTCTTATGTTTTTATGTTATTCTCGTCCCTTTCCCACCGGCGTCCCACAATACCGACAGTTCACGCTGGAGCCCGCACTTTCAGTAGAACTCATCCGAACTCCGATACGCGGGTACCATTATTCAAGAATTGCTTGATGATTTGGGCGTGAAACAGGATCTGCTGAAGATTAATTGTGACAGTATGAGCGCTATTTACTTGACCAGGAACCAGGTCTATCATGCACGGACGAAGCACATCGACGTCAGGTACCATTTCGTTCGGGAGATTCTAGAAGAGGGTGATATCGAACTGTTGAAGACTCACACATCGAAGAATCCCACTGACATGCTTACTAAGGTGGTGTTGGGAGTTAAGTTTGCACATTGCAAAGCTTTACTCCATGTCCTTCAGATAGCTTGAGCTTGCTAAAGCTCATTTGATGAACTACGGATGGCTTGATCCTTTGGGCAGGGTACGTAGGCAACCACATTGGTGCAGCCGCTCTCGAGTTGATAGACAGTTCGGCTCAGATTTGGAAGAATCTTCACCGAGGTGAAGAATTGTTGGAAAGAGAGAGGTTATTGTCTTGGAAGTCGACAAGGATCGTTGAGGGATCATTAACGCAGTCGTCGAAGAAAGACAATGGATGCAGCAGCAGCAAAACAGGGTAACAGCAGCAGAAGCAGCAGGAGATCGGTCGACCGGCCCGGTCGACCGACGTGCACAATATGCACAAGGAAGGATCTCGGTCGACCGACTGAAGTGACCCAACTCTCGGTTGGGAACGGTCGACCGGTTCGGTCGACCGGTGGATGGGGTCGGTCGACTGCCCGGTTGACCGACAAGCGGGTTGCGTGCTGAAATTACTGATTTGAAAATCTGTTGTATTTATACAGGATTTCTAGGGTTTTATTGTAACAACGAAAGTTGCAGCTCTCTTGATACTCAGAGGTGTTGCATCTATTGTAATCGATCTTCCAAAGAAATTAAATCTCTTTTTCATTGCCCCGATGACGTAGGCATTGAGGCCGAACCTCGTTAGATCGTTGTTTGCGTGTTCTTTCTCTGGTTTGGGATATTTGTGCTGTTTTGGGGATTGTTCTTCGTGCTTGGGAGATTCAGGGATTCCTCTTCAGGTTGTTGTCGGAGCACAACACTCCTTTCATCATGGAATGCATCATATATCACCTCCACTTAATTTATTTAATGTCACCGAGACGTATTATTCATCTAATATGGTTACTTGTTATGATAATTAATGCCTCTAATTATCGAATACCACATGCTTAAGTAAGTTAGTCACCCTTCTCCACTAACTTGTTATCAATTTAATTATTGCATGTGATCCTCAACATTTCTACAACCAACAAGTGAAGAACGAGAAGATCATATTACAGTACATCAAAGTAGGAGATCAAGTTAATATTTTCTTCAAGTTATTCAATGACACTTTTGTAAAGTTATGAAGATTTTTAGATGTTCTTTTTATGAAAGAATTAAATTAAGGATAGATGTCAAAAATATAATTCAATTCCAAGTCATGTTAGTAAAATGCATTGATCAAAGTTGAGTTAAATTAGGAGTATCTATTTAGAAGAGTTTCTATTTCTTTAAGAGTGAAAGTCTAATTAGTATTTATTTATTTATTTGAGCTCCTATATAAAATATTAGTAGTGTTTGATTATTAGAGTTTGTGTAGGAATATAAGATTGGAGAATTTGTATTTTTATAAAAAGAACACAAGATGACTCAACTTTGTATGTGAAAGTTATATGAGAAATTATTAGAATTAATAAAATAAAGTTAGTATTTTTCTCAAGTTACTCTCATCTCATATATTTTTTTTTAATCAAAGATCAACATGAATATAAGAGAAACATTACTTGGGCAAGAGGGCAGAGTAGGAGAGAGAGGATCTTATCTGATTCTAATTGAGCCACAAATTATTGAGCATTAGATTTGTTATATGTATAATACTGTTCTGATTGATGGAAGTTAGTCGTCCATAACAACTTTTTTATTAATTATTATATTCGTTTGAATATGGAAGGATTGTTAAATCCGACCATTTTGGTTGGTAGGAGATACGATTCTCTTCCATCGTTGCAGGCACGTCTTGAAAACTTGCAGACAAGTAGATTTAGGTACCACCCTCAGACCCTCTTAGTTCCAAATTCCTCCCTCATTCTATAGTCTTTTTGTTTATGAGAAAGATGATGGAGGTCACCCTCCATCTTATACACACAATCTATACACCCCCCACATTCTGATGTCATGACACAAAATAAAGATTTCTTCAGACTTATTAGTCTCAAATAATTCAAATTTGATGTCTGCATTAAAATTTTGATACTCAATTCTGTTCTCGCATTGTTAAAGGTTACTAAAACACATTCAGTTTGAAGGGATACTGGAGTTAAAGAGTAGTCCCATATTAGAAACAGAGTGAGCATATGAATACTTAATAAATAATAGGTACTTAAATTGGTATTTTGGAATCGAGAGACTTTACTGTAGAAAATTATAGGCAAGAAACTTGACTTCAAAGTCAAATATTCCTTTATTAGCTACAGATGAATACATTTTTTAGATATTCTGAAATCGATCATGATATTATGGATAATTTACCACAAAAGTGTATTCTTATTTATATTATTTTTCAATGGATGAATATCTGATATCCAAATTTTCTAAGATGCGAATAAAGAGCCGAGTTCTTCTTTATCTTTATTTACATCCATGCTTGGAAGTTAGAACAAAAGGTAAACACATGTATCATTTTCGAATATATTTTTTAAAATAAAGTATATGTGGTGTCATAGAGAAATTTTTGTGATAACTCAGATGCAAATTCTTATTTTTTTTTTTTTGGGGGTTGACTTTCGCCTGGCTGTTTATCTCAACAAAGAAAAAAAAAATCTTTTATCCCCCTGGTATATAGATGATAACCATCATTCTCTCTTTACCAATGAGAGGCCTCACTGAAAAAAAAATAATAATTAAAAAAAAAAATCTTAAAGAGTCCCTTTAACAATGAATGGGAAAGAGAAGGTAGTTTTGGACATGGGCCAAACTAATAAACTGTCTTGTTTGCAAACCAAAATACGGGCGTGTTTATTTTATTTCACGTAATTGGCCTGTGTAAGTGATAAAATGTAATTGTAATAAACACTTAAGGTGTTTGTTTGAGACCGTAAGTCATAAAATGTACTTGCAATCTAAACTGTTAATTTTGTGGTCATGCAAATCCCACTTATAGTTCACTTACATTATAAACAGTTAATTTTGTGGTCAAGCAAATCAGTATTGCAGACAATTAATTGTAATTAGATTAATATTTTTTATCAATAAATTAAATTTTTTAAATTATGAGAAATTTTTAATTATTAGATTAAATTAATAGATTAAAAATTTTTATTAATTATTCTAATAATTTATTATTAGAATTTTTTTATTACTAGATTAGTAATATTTAATACAAAATTAATATTTTTTTATTATTAAAGTTATTTTTTATATTTGGAATGTAATATTTTAAATTATTGAATTTAATAATATTTAATATAACATTGCTTAATTTTTTTAAATAATTAATATTAAATTACTATTAATAATAGTAATCTAATTATTATTATTTTTTTAATGTTAATATTTTAGTATTTTTTAATGTTTAATATTTACTATTTATGTTAAATTTTAATATTTTTAATATTTACATTTTTATTATTTTACTGTTTTTAATATTTAATATCTTTAAATCACCAAACAATTAGCTTTGTGGTAAACTTTTTCACTAACACATTACCAACCAAACAACGTAAAACACAATATATTTTCCCACTTATAATTTCAGATTATCAACTAAACACCATAAAATTTATTTATATTAAACTCACTTATAATTGTAGAATAATTTACCACTTACCACTTAAAACTTGCGCAAAATTTCAGCAGCCAAAGAAGCCTACATTTGATAAAGATCACAGGCCAACCATTTTGCAGGTAAGAAGAGGCCTTGGCCCATTATCCTTCTCCGCTCCGCCGCTCTTTTCACACGCCAACAACTTAAGACAACCACAGCTATTTAGAAATAATAGGAAACTCTTCCTGACAAGGACTGTAATTAAGTATATCCAGCAAAAGAGTTGGAAACAAATCTGGAAATTACAAAACTTTAGTCTTAATCATTGACGTAGCTTTCCTAATATATGTTTAAAGAGGCAAATTTTTGATCTCAGGCATCTGCCTGGAGACCATCACTTGTTGGGACTTAACTACCAGATTGCTCCTTTGCTACTGAATTTCTAGATTTGGGAAGGAAAAACCTATTTGAAATTTTTTTTTTCTTTTTTTCCTTTTTTGAGAAGGAGAGTTTCTTCTATTTTTTATAGAATAGCGACTTCTCAGTTGTTTCTTGCCCCCTTTCCACATCTTCTTCTAATAATTAATAACAAAATGTGAAAAAACAAAGTATAAAGCATACCATTCGAGTTCACCCCAAATTTTTATCGCACTCGGAGTTCTTAATTAGAAGTTACATCACTAAGGCTACAATAGGCAAAACCATGTCCCAAAAATATTTTATAATATGAGAAAATGCCGAAAGCCTCCTCTAAAATCTTTAAAAGTTATTTTTTCAGAACCTATGGGGGTCGCTCTCTTATCTTACATCACTAATGTCGAGCCCTTCTTTCGAACCAAAGTAAATGCTTACATCTCATAATAATAATAATAATAATAATATAAAAATAAAATCTCAAAGTCAATAAGAGTGTCAGCATCTTCCGTGCGTGCGTGCGTATGTAAACCTAATAATGGTTGCTATAAGAAATACAAATGCCTATTTTCCCACCGGTAACCAGAACTTATAGTACCATTGACCAAAAGCCATCGGTGAAATTAGTTGGAGGAAAAGATTCATTTGCAGTTCCAGTTCATCTCAAACTTGATGTAAGATCAGCCAAATCAAGATCAGTCACAATTTGAATCAATCTTTAAATGGATCAAAAGTAGGCCGCCTATTTCTATATAGGACGTGTTTGATTGCAAGGAAGTGGGTGAAAGTAAGGAAATGAGGAAGTATAATTGCTTCACTTTCTCACTTTCAACCCTAATCAAACAGCCCCATACTCCATAATGTTTCACGGCAAAACTCAAAATTTCATGCAACGCATTCACAATTGTCTATTGTAGTTTTTGAGCTGTCCTATTCTATACCAACATGAGCATTAGGATATTACTGGTAATCAAATTACTACAATTAATTAATGTATTTATCATAATAATTACAATATTAGAATTATGTTTACGTTACGACAACTAAACACCATAAAGCACAATATATTTTTTCACTTACAATTTTATATTACCAACCAAACACCGTAAAATTTATTTGCATGTGACTCATTTACAACTGTAAAAGAATTTACCACTTATGAATTACAACTTATGGCCAATTACGACAACCAAACAAGCCCTACTGGCAATCAAATAACTACAATTAATTAACGCGTCTACCATAATATTACAATATTAGAAGTGAGTTTACATTTAGTTTCTTTCTTTCTTTCTTTTTTTTTTGTAATGGTGCTTTCTAAACGAAGAAAAGGAATTTGAAGAAATTAATAAAGTCAATTTTTTTCTTTCCTTGTTTTTTTCCCCAAATAAATCTTCAAAAACCCCATCCTCGACATGTTTCCAACCAGAAGCATAAGTTATGGATTCCATTCAAGTTTGGACACGGTGAAGTAGTGGCTTTTTTGTAGCAAGTCCATGATCTGCCCCATCTCATGTGATATTCTTCATCTTTTGGAAGCATCTTCTGAAGGAACTTTAGTTTGGTAGTTAATGTTTTCGTGATTCTTCATCAACTGTTCATATATATTCGTCATGTTCATGGCTGCAACCCGTCTCCATTCGATCAATCTCATTCACATCATCATCATCAGAAGATAGAAGGCTCAAGAGCATCACGAAACCGCGTTATTATAATAATAATGATAATATACGAAATGAGAATATTTAAGGACCCACATAAATTAGGTTCAAACCTTTATAGTGCTCAAGTTTTTCTTTCCGATTACTAGCCATTGAGATGCCAGAAAGTTGTTCCTTAGCTTCATTAATAAGAATCACTAATCATGGAGACCCTTTTCTTTCTTTTAATTATAATTCAAAAGATATTAACAATGAAGCATATGTTGTAAATTTGATTTTAGAATTGTTTCTAATCAGTTTTAGTCAATACTCAACCAATTTCAGATTTATTTTACTTAGTTCATTAGTTGTTTCAGACTTGGTCTTATTGAAAAACACTTTGCTCTGAGGATTTCTAATCTTGATTGGGCTGGGCTTAGATTAAAGTTTATGGGCTTCTTCACCTAAAAATGTTAGGACCGAGTTAAAGGTCCACAATGGCCTTAAGGCTTTAACAATGGACATGAATCATGCAACAATATATGTGACACCCATTATCCCCTACAAGTGGTATTTTGAGTTCATTAGAACTCCGCTTACTCACACATCGTCGGTTCGAGCTCTCGTGCACGCGTGACATTGATCCTTTTATAGGTCCCTTGACTATTCAAAAAAAAAAAACAAAGAAATATATAACACCCATTGAAGTTTGAAGAATAAAAATCTAGTGATTGCTTACAGCTAGTTTCTAGACTCAATAAAACTACAATAAAAGAAATATAGTTCCGGTAGATAAAATTAATTATAAGTGAAAATTATGCAACATACGCATTTAATATGCAAAGAGAAAAAATAACTTAGAAAAGATTGCTGCGCAACCAATTTATTTCGTCAAAACTCCACATTTGTGAGAGACTCGAGGAATATCATTTTGTTTACTCAACACATGTATCCATGTTTGGCTGAGTGACCTTTTTATGAACAAAAATCTAAGTTTTTGCGCGACGGTGCCCATTGTGAGATTGAACTTAAATTATTCCTTATATCATGAATGTTTAAGTCTTTGTTACTATGTGAAAAAAAAAAAAAAAATTGAGAGAAATATTTTATCCTCTAAAAACCTTACTTGCGGCTGTTAATCTATCAAAGCGTCCAGTGTTTAGAAAATGTGTCGAGCCACTCAATGAGGACTTCTAAAAGTTCATCTACAAGATGATAGTTCCTACTGAATATATAGGGCATAGGGTGGGTCGATTGCCACTTTACTTAGGCTATGCTACGTATATATCAAGTGCAGAGATGAATATGTAGTCGTGAGAGGGAACAGAACATGCATATTTTAAGGGAGGGAAAAACAAATCCTTGTCCTAATTTTAGAAATATTTTACTTTTGTAAAACCTAGTTTCAAAATAATTTCTAATTCAATTATGTTGATGTGTAATACTATATAATATAGCCCACTAAAATTTCTTGTTAATAATGAAAATCTGCTATATATTCCTGTATCAGATATACTACCAAGATGTAACATGCCATTTATCATGAAAATAATACTATTCTTCACAAAAAATAATTTACTCGGAGTTAAAATATGATACCTATGGTGATCTCTCTTTGGTGTTGGGAATTCTGGTATGGTAGCAATTTGAAACTCTAAAAGTACTAAATATAACAGTAACCCAGTGTCAAATTAAGGCATGGCAATGTTATTGTTATACTCTTCGATTTTTTGACATTCGTTTTTAATACTCAAAACTCATCAAAAATCTAGTGAACTGTGACCCAGTAAAGCGTTACGATAATTGCATTTGTAACACAGGAGCTTGATGTAACTAGTCCTAGCATTGAAACTTGGTGCTGAAAATGGGGGTGCTAGCCTATATGGTAATAGGGTAGGGGTGAAGAAAAAAGCCGAATCCTAGCATCCCCATAAATAGCCGGCAGCTATCCTATGCTTACACTGTAGCCCCCAACGGCAGAACAACATTGGATTGTATTAGAAGACCCCCACACGAACCGAGGAAGGAAGAAAGAACCAAATCAAAAGAAAGGTTGCATGCAAGAGTTGGCCAACGATGTGAAAGCTCAATGGAGAGGAAGGAGGAAGAGGACCAACTCTCTCGTGTGGGACCCACGAAAACCCTATTCCTCATTCACAGAGCTCAGCTCGCAGTCAACTCCAAGTGAAAACATGAAGATTATGCCCTGCATTGCTTTTCTCTATTTGTGTGTCAGAGAGAGAGAGACGCGGGGGGGGGGGGGGGGTGGGGGGGGGGGTGGGGTGGGTTGTGGCAAAGCAAATTTTAAAAAGAAAAAAGCGAGTCCCAAGAAAAAAGCGAGTCCCAACATCTCTCTCTCTCTCTCAATCATAAAGCAATGGAGTGCAGAATCATTTCCAAGTCTTGTATCATCTGACTCCATTAAATATGCTTTTTTCTCCTCTTCTGACAAAGAAAAAGAAAAGACCTGGTGCCTGCCAAAACCTAACATTAATGCTCCCCACCTCTTTACCGACTCGTGATGTGCAGTTTTGCACATAGAATTGCTTTTAAATGAGAAAACTCTGCGCCTTTGTAGAGTGACCATACATGGATAGATTATCTGCTCCCGAGAATCTGCGAACAAAAACCGACTTTCAGAATTCTTTTTTTTTCATAACAATCCTATCATATGAACAATTATAATTACTAACAAAACCGACTTTCAGAATTCTTTTTTTTTTCCCTGAATTATGCTCATCCTCAAAACGTATGTGTGTAGAGAGAGAGAGGTCTTCGTGTGAGAAACTTTCTCACACGAAAACCGTGAGAAAATCATATAGGGGCGATCATGTAGATGATCCGAACCGTTCATCTTGATGTATATACTTTATTTAGGGTACCAATAAAAAATCATGTGAGTTTAAGTCTTTTTACTCATGCAACAAGTGGTTACAAAACATAAGTTTATTCGCCGTAGAATAAACATGTCGCTTGATGCATGGGTAAAAAGACTTGGAATCACGTGATTTTTTATTAGTAGTCTAATTAGATTGTGTAGATCAAGATGAACGATTCGGATCATTCATAAAATCTCTCTTATATGGTTTTCTCACGAAGCTTATTTTGAGAAAGTTTCTCATTTGAAAATTTTCATATATATATATATATATATATTTATACTTGTGTCCTTCCAAAAAGATTTGAGCCTGAATCCTTCCCACTCAAATTCAACCCTCCGACATTCGAATACAAGATCCACTCTGTTGAATTTGATATATATTATTTCAACTATATATAAACAAAAAATCAAGTGTTTCAAATACATTTTGTCTTTCCATCAAGCGGCGAAAATGGAAGGCCAAAAGTACTGAGTTTGCTAGATTTATATCTTTAGACATACAAATTCTCGATCCGGCCATTTAATTATGACTAACATTTAAAAACCCTGGACAAACTAATTTTTGTTAGGTTTCAAATGTTCTACACTGTTTAACTTACCAACTCACTATTTATGCTCTCCATTTTTTCCTACTTAATGGATGGGAAAAAGTATTCAAAACACTTGATTTTTTGTTTATAAATACTTGAAATAATATAAATCAACTTCAACAGAGTGGATCTTGAATTCGAATGTCAAAGGGTTGAATTTGAGTGAGAAGAATCCGGATTCAAATCCTTTTCGAAGGACACAAGTCTATCTCTTATATATATATATATATATATATATATATATATATATATATAGAGAGAGAGAGAGAGAGAGAGAGAGAGAAATGGGAAGCAGCTGACACAGGAAGCAACTCCGTCAAAACTCAAGTTTTCGATTGAATTTTCAAGATCCGACCGCACATTATCATCTTCATATTCTATATATATATATATATATATATATATATATATATATATATATATATATATATATATATATATATATATATATATAATCACCTGATTTGAAGTTTGTTTACTTCATTTCTTTTGAGTTCAAACATTAACGGCTTTTTAACAGTAAAATAAAATAAAACGATTAGATCAATGTGTAAATGAACTCTAAATCATTTAATTTTTTATATGTGTGCATCTTAGAACATGAAGATGATAATGTGCGGTCGGATCGTGAAAAAAAAATTCAGAAGATATGATTTTTAAGTGCGACATAGGACGGAGTTGCCTCCTGTGTCAGCTGATTCCCATTTTTCTCATATATATATATATATATATATATATATATATATATATATATATATATATATATATATATATATATATATATATATAGTCTATTTTGCGCCGCTTGATGCATGGGCAAAAATATTCAAAACACTTGATTTTTGGTTTATAGATACTTGAAATAATATAGATCAACTTCAACGGATTTGATCTTCGAATGTCAGATGCTGGCATTTGAGTGGAAAAGATTCGGCCTCAAATCCTTTTGGAAGGACACAAGTCTCTCTCTCTCTCTCTCTCTCTCTCTCTCTCTATATATATATATATATATATATATATATATATATATATATATATATATATATATGAGCTGGACTACAAAAAAACATATATTTATTTGTCCTACTCTACACGGTTCAAATCTCATGTTTCGGTATTGAACTTGATCTACATTCTTTGAAGTCTCTAAAAATAAAAAAATCATGTCATTTGAATACCTTTTGCTTATACATCAAGTGGGCGCAAAACGGACGATCGAAAATAGTGAGTTTGTTAGTTTAACGGTATAGAATATTTATAATCTAATAAAAATTAGTGTGTGAGAATTTTTAAGTGTTTAGATCATGATGAAATAGTTGGATCGAGAATTTGTATGTCTAAAGAAGTAGATCTAAGTAATATACTACTTTCAGCCGTCCGTTTTGCGCCCACTTGATGGCTAAGCAAAAATTATTCAAATGGCATGATTTTTTATTTTTAGAGACTTTAAATAATGTAAATCAACTTTAATAAAGTGGATCTTTCATTTGGATGCCGGAACATAGGATTTGAACCGTTAATTAGTATCCACATTTACATATTTCATAGTACATCTTCACATTTATTCTATATAAAATTCTGTTAATAATAGCTTTCTTGTATGTTTCTAGGTTCATGGCAAGAAATAAAGAAGAAGCCCAAAGATTTATTTATTTGGTGATTTTTAGAGTCTATATATAGTCATTGATTTTGAAAGCTAGATCTGTCAAAACTGGGAGCATATATCAGAAAATACGGCTTTTGCCGCGTTTCCGCCGCAATACAATGGAGCCACGCGTCGAGTTTCCATGTGTGGCCCCGTCTTGTCTCCTGAGGTTCCTTTTGGCTATAAAAAGCCGTCGGTGTTGAGCAAAACATAGAGAAGAAAGGTTGTTTTTAGGGTAGTTCTCTTCTCTTTAGTGTAGGTTTGTAACGGTCCCAGTTAAAAATTTTCCATTTTATTATAATTATCTCGTACAATCCAAGCGTGGGACCCATCAAGTTATAATACTTCCAATATAATCAACAGAACTCTTCACTATACATCAGAATTTCCACTAAAGATAACATGTATGATCTACTCGAGACTTATCATATTAACACATATAGTTCAATAATCCATAAGAACACAGTCTACATTTATCATGTCAAAATATATATATATACAAGTAAGAGTCCAACACCAGGTCCTATAAGAATTACAAGTCAAGAGCAACACTCAACTAAAAGTACGCATGTTTATACAAAATTATATACATAACAAAAGTAGCTTCTAATACAATGGTCCTGGTGACGCTTGTCCCGCACAACTGCCCTTAAGCGGGTCCCTTGCCCTTGTCCAAACCTGTAGGTGGAGTTAGAATAGAGTGAGCTTGACGGCTCAGTGAGTAAAACAATAGCTAAATATGCCTATCAAGTAGGTATACATGGCTAAGTTATCCAGTTGGCATGTGTGTCGCTATACTATTTTTATAGGATCTTATGATTATCCAGGAACCAAAACCAAACACAGTAATAAGGCCTTACTAGTCGACTAGGTCATCCTATAGTCGACTAATACTAATTGTAAGTCGACTAATTTGAAGCTATAGTCGACTAACTCCACTTCACACGTATCTGCTTCTTAACCAACAGCCAGGAATTTATGTAGTCGACTACCCTTCCTGGTATAGTCGACTAACCCAAGTACTAGTCGACTTGAATTCCCCTATAGTCGACTAAAACTGTCAAAAAGTTGTGTTACTCTCTGGATGTCACCTATAGTCGACTACCCTCCTGGTGTAGTCGACTAATCCTAAATATTAGTCGACTAGTAAGTTGACTATAGTCGACTAAAACTGTCAAAAACATATTGCCAACTTTCTGTTTGCTCTCTGTATCTGGGATTAGTCGACTACAGTCTATATCTAGTCGACTAATCCTGCTATCCAGCAGTGTATCTGCCTAAATATCACACGTTTAGTCGACTATCCCAGGGACTTAGTCGACTAACTTACCCAAAAATTTCCTGTTAAGAAGCCATTCCAAATTTGATGTTAAGGATTTATACATGAATATAACATAGGACTTATATCATAGTGATAACCATATACATACACATAATCTCCCCTTCTACGCCTCCGGTTCAACCCGGTCCCTTCCTCCGATACAATATATATAATCTCCCCTTCTACGCCTCCGGTTCAACCCGGTCCCTTCCTCCGATACATAATATATAATCTCCCCTTCTACGCCTCCGGTTCAACCCGGTCCCTTCCTCCGATACATTCATGCCATCATATAATATCAATATGCAAGACATGTAATAAAATCATGGATTCATAAACAACATGAGTAATACTTGCGGAATTGAAACACATGAACCCAAAACATACATAAGGTCAAATACTTGTATATCTCTTACACTTATTTCAATTCCTACTTATTTCTACCCATCATGTTGTTAAGATTAGCATGTTCTACTCACACTTGAAGTTGTATGTGCTGATTTTGCTGCTGCCCTCTTGTTGCTGTTGCTGTTGCTGTTGTTGTTGTTGTTGCTGTTGTTGTTGCTGTTGCTGTTGCTGTTGTTGTTGTTGTTGCTGTTGCTGCTGTTGTTGTTGCTGTAGCTGCTGCTGCTTTGCTGCTGCAGGGAAAGGAAAGAGAGGGAGAGTTTGGGAAGAGAGAGAGAGAGAGAGTTTAACCAAAGTGGTTTAATCCTCTACAACCCCCTCTATTTATAGCCTCTAACTCTCCATAGGATTGTGCCAAGTGTCCCCTAAACATCCCATCAAGTTTACTCTTCTCCATGCCTCTCCCCCCTCTCCATGAGGTACAAGCATGGGGGGGCATGGTGGTAATAAGTCAAACACATGTGGGTATTCTTATACCTATATACATGGATGTATAAATACTCATGTATACATACTTATTTATACATTCACATATAATAATCATGACTTAGCTAAGGCATCTTGCATGCATACTAATCCCATTACCCCTTATGATTAATTAGGAAAAGAAATGCTTTAATTAAAACAAGTGTTACATTCTACCCTCCTTATGGAAGTTTCGTCCTCGAAACTTAACGTACCTTGAAACAAATGTGGATGGGCCTTTCTCATCTCCTCTTCCAGCTCCCAAGTGGCTTCTTCTACGTTTTGATTTCTCCATAAGACCTTGACCAATGAAATATTTTTGCTTCTCAATTGCTTCTCTTTGCGATCAAGAATTTGTACTGGTTCTTCTGCGTAAGACATATCTTCTAGTATATGCAGGGGTTCATGGGAGATGACGTGATCAGGATCGGGCACATACTTCCTCAGTTGAGAGACATGAAATACCTTGTGCATCCGTTCTAAGGCAGGGGGTAGGGCCAAGCGGTAAGCAACCGGTCCAATTTTATCCAGTATCTCAAACGGACCCACATATCTAGGGGCTAATTTGTTCTTACTGCCGGTGCGTCTCACTCCCTTTATTGGAGATACCTTTAGAAAAACACTATCCCCTACTTCAAACTCCAGTGGTCTGCGACGATTGTCTGCATAAGCTTTCTGTCTGCTCTGGGCTGCTTTCATCCTTTCCTTAATTAGCTTGATCTTCTCAGTAGTCTCTTGAATTACATCAGGGCCGAACAGTCTTCTATCCCCAACTTCCTCCCAACAGATTGGTGATCTACACCTCCTGCCATACAATGCTTCAAATGGAGGCATACCAATAGTGGACTGATAACTATTATTATAAGCAAACTCCACTAAGGGTAAATAGTTATCCCAACTTCCCCCAAAATCTAGTACACAGGTTCTCAACATATCTTCCAATATTTGAATGGTCCTTTCTGACTGTCCATCTGTTTGGGGGTGGGCTGCTGTACTGAGTTGCAATTTAGTGCCCATAGCTTTGGACAAACTCTTCCAAAATCTGGATTGAAATCTTGGGTCCCGATCTGATACAATGGATTCAGGTACTCCATGTAATCTAACTATCTCTCGGACATACACCTGAGCCAGTCTTTCCATTGAATAATTGATCCGGATAGGCAGAAAATGGGCAGATTTGGTGAGTCTGTCTACCACTACCCAGACTGTATCCAGTCCTTAGGACGTCCGAGGAAGTCCAGTGACAAAGTCCGTAGCAATTTGACTCCACTTCCATTCGGGAATAGATAAAGGCACTAACAAACCTGGGGCTTCTTATGTTCCGCCTTCACTTGTTGGCAGACTAAACACTTGTGGACAAAATTTGAAATGTCTACCTTCATTCCTTCCCACCAGAAGTTATGTCGCAGATCTTGGTACATTTTTGTGCTTCCGGGATGAGCTGTATAAGGTGTACTATGGGCCTCCTTCATTATTTCTTCTTTGATCTCTGCTACATCTGGCACACATAATCTGCGTCCAAGCCGCAGTACATCACCTTCTATTTGAAACTCTTTGAGTTCTCCTTCTTGCACTTTCTTCATAATTTTCTTTATTTGAGTATCTCCTTGTTGGGCCTCTTTGATCTTGTCGTATAGATTAAATTGAATACTTACTTGATTCAATTTACACTCCAAATTAGAAGGATCAATGACTCGCACTTCTATTTGCATTTCTTCTAGATCTCTTAAGATTCTTGCTTGACGAGTCATCAAGGCGGCCAGGGTCCCTCCTGATTTCCGGCTCAAAGCATCAGCCACTACATTGGCCTTCCCAGGATGGTATTGAATAGTAATATCATAATCCTTCATTAGTTCTAACCACCTCCTCTGTCTCATGTTCAATTCCTTTTGTGTGAAGATGTATTTTAAGCTCTTATGATCAGTAAAAATTTCACAAGACACTCCATACAAATAATGTCGCCAAATCTTTAAAGCAAAGATCACAGCGGCTAATTCCAAGTCATGAGTGGGGTAATTTCTTTCATGGGTCTTCAATTGTCGGGATGCATAGGCAATAACTTTTCCGTGTTGCATTAACACACATCCCAATCCCAGTTTTGATGCATCACTAAAAATAACAAATCCTTCAGTCCCCGAAGGTACAATTAAGACAGGAGCAGACGTCAGTCTAGTTTTAATCTCCATGAAGCTCCTATCTTGATCTTCTCCCCATGCAAACTTCTTATTCTTTCTAGTTAATTGAGTCATTGGTGCTACAATCAGAGAAAATCCTTCTACAAATCTTCTGTAGTACCCAGCTAATCCCAAGAAACTTCAGACTTCAGTAACATTAGTGGGTCTAGGCCAGTCTCGGATTGCTTCGATCTTTACCGGGTCTACTGATATTCCTTCTTTAGATATAATATGGCCAAGAAACCCTACTTGTTCTAGCCAAAATTCACATTTCTTCAATTTTGCATAGAGTTGCTTCTCTCTCAAGATTTGAAGGACAGTACTAAGATGTTTCTTGTGATCTTCTATATTCTTTGAATAGACCAAAATATCATCAATGAATACTACTACAAATTGGTCTAGATATGGTTGAAAAATCTGATTCATTAAGTCCATAAATGCTGCCGGGGCGTTAGTGAGTCCAAAAGGCATGACTAGAAATTCAAAGTGCCCATATCTTGTCCGGAAAGCTGATTTGGGCACATCTTCAGGTTTGATCTTCAACTGGTGATATCCTGATCTAAGGTCTATCTTAGAAAATACACAAGACCCTTGCAGTTGATCAAATAAGTCATCAATTCGAGGAAGAGGGTACTTATTCTTGATGGTTGCCTTATTCAATTCCCGGTAATCAACACATAGTCTCATACTCCCATCCTTTTTCTTTACAAATAGTACAGGTGCTCTCCAGGGAGATACACTTGGCCGAATGAAACCTTTGTCTAATAAGTCCTGCAATTGAGTTTTAAGTTCTTTCATTTCTGCAGGGGCCATACGGTACGGTGCCTTAGAAATTGGGGCAGTACCGGGTATTACATCTATTGTAAATTCTACTTCCCGATCTGGGGGCAGGCCTGGTAAGTCTTCCGGGAACACATCAGGGAACTCATTCACAATTGGAATAGTCTTAATATTTGTATCAGTCCTGGTGGTATCCAATACCGAAGCCAGGAATCCTTGACACCCTTGCTTCATTAACTTGGTGGCTTTGATGGCTGATATGTGAGGTATATCGCCACTAACTTTTTCTCCTTCAAAAATAAACTCCGGAGTCCCTTCCATTTTAAAGATAATCCTCTCCTTATTACAATCCACATGAGCACTACAGGCAGACAACCAGTCCATTCCTAGTATGACATCGAACTCCATTTCATCTAGCTTAATTAGATCAATGGATGTCTTCATTCCTCCAATTATCACTTCACAATTCGCATATCTAGTGCTAGCTATCAAATTTTCCCCTATAGGTGTGGACACAACCAATTGAAATCCTAGGGGTTTTGAGACTTGATTTAGTTTATGAGCAAAAGCACTAGATACGAATGAATGAGTAGCTCCAGGATCAAATAATGCATGGGCAATATGTCCTGATACGGAGATCATACCTTCCACCACTGCATTCGAGGCCATTGCTTCCCGGTGGGTTAATGCGAAGGTTCTGCCTTGCACCTGAGGTTGCTGGACCGATGACTGGGTTGCAGCAGGACGTGGGGCATTACTGGCTTGTCCTCTGGGAGGATTCGTCCTCATGGTCGGCCTTCCACTTCCTCTACTCGGCCCTTGGCTTCCACGCATTGTCGGACAATTCTTCCTTAGATGTCCCACCTCTCCACAATTAAAACAAGATCTATCAAAGAGGCAGTTTCCAAAATGGTTTACTCTGCACTTCTGACACCAGGGAGCCTCCGAGATTCTGGGATGGGATGCAAAGGTAGCTTGTGTCTTCGAGGGGGTGTCTCTGTTTCTCAGCCATGTTCTCCCGCCTCTGGCCCCTCCTCCTCTATGAAAAGTGGTGTTAAACCCAGACCCTTTGTTACTGGTGGATCCTGATGCCGTCATCATTGGAGGTCCTTGATAACGGGGGCGCTTAGAATTGGGAGTTCCTTCTACCCAGTCTCCCTGACCTTCTTGTATGTCCATTTCTACCTCCAAAGCTCTTTCTACTGCCTGGAGATAATTCCTCAGTTGTAATGGAATCAGTCGGCCATGAATATCTGATCTTAGGCCCTTTACGAACCTCTTTGTCTTTTCTGCTTCACTCCTTACCAAGGCATCAGCATACCTGGATAGCTGAGTGAATTTCTGATCATACTGGGATACATTCATAGAGCTTTGGCGTAGTTCCAAGAATTCTGTCGCCATTTTATCTCTGGCTGTCTCCGGAATGTATTTCTCAGTGAATTTGTTCACCAAGAATTCCCAGGTGATTGGTTCCCTTGCATTCTTCATACTATGCTTCACTGCCCTCCACCAATGTTCCGCTTCCTTTTGGAACATAAAAGAAGAGAAGGACACCTTTTGTTCATCAGTGCAGCCCATAACTTCTAGGATCTTTTCTATTTGAAGAAGCCATGCTTCGGCTTGTAAGGGGTTTGCCTCTCCTTCAAATACGGGCGGTTTCATCTTCTGAAACTGCTCCAGTGCACGGTGGGAGTTGTTATTGCTCGCTCTGGTCATTAGTTGTGCGAGCCACTCCGGCATTACCCCTGGAGTTCCCTCATTCCCTCTCATTTGAACTTCGGAGTCTCCATCATTGTTCACGGGGGTGCACTCCCCATCTCACTATAGTGTGTCGTATCGAGCGACAGGGACTCCTCAGGTGGTAGTTGGTTCAAATCCATGTATTCTCCCTATAAAAATAAGGGCGTCTAATCAACATACCACACAATATAGGAATGAGTAGGGATAAAATTGTAGTCTCAGGTAATCATGTTAATAACATCACTTTTGAAAACAAGCAACTTGTTATATATATATATATAGTTACATCCATCGTGGATACAAAAGGTGTTATGCTGACATGCCTTCCTTCTTGGATATCCATACTAACCCATGTGCATTCATAAGATATATGCCAGGGTACATACAACAACCCTAAGGATATTCATCTCCTAACATACTAGGCCTATACATGTATATACATCAAAAAGCGTCAGCTCCAAGGTTCACCCTTCATAGGGTAGAGTATCCCCACTAGAATCTCCGCTAGTGCTGCTGCTATCATCCATATCCTCCTCGGGGTCTTCTTTCGGTGATTCGTCCCCGGCGCAGCACCAGTTGTCTAAGTCGTCATAAAGGTCCATATCCTCTTCCCACGTTTCGTTCCAAAAGACGCCTCCATATGTAAATCCCCTTCGGGTTTCTTCTTTAATCGTGGTAGAGTGCTCCGTCACTGGTATCTCAAGTGAATCTCCCACAAAGCTTTCTGTGTCAACATTGGTTGGTTCAGGCTCGTTAGATGCCTGCGACTCAACCTCCTCATAATCTACCCAATTTAGGGGCACTATCGTTTCCGCTGGGTCAGTTTCGTCCGACTCGTACCCCCAGTCCATGGAGTCCGCCACCCAGCTCTCACTCGAGCTGTCGGAACTAGAGACCGGCCAGAATACATCGGAGTCCCCCATCTACATGTAAACAAAAAGGTCGTATCAATCTCAAGTCCATGAAATAGTCTCAATCATACGGCTATCATCAAGAAGCAACATAAATAGACACACTGGTAACTATACTTATCCTTAGTCTACTCATAAGTCTCATGTCCTTAGAGTAACTCAGATTCAATAGATAACTTAATGCATCCCTTGACACCTAATGTCAACTACTTAACTATGATCACATGTCTGCACGTGTAACCTAACAATTTCATCATCTCTTATTCTTTCTACTTCTAAACCTTTGTTCTGATACCAACTGTAACGGTCCCAGTTAAAAATTTTCCATTTTATTATAATTATCTCGTACAATCCAAGCGTGGGACCCATCAAGGTATAATACTTCCAATATAATCATCAGAACTCTTCACTATACATCAGAATTTCCACTAAAGATAACATGTATGATCTACTCGAGACTTATCATATTAACACATATAGTTCAATAATCCATAAGAACACAGTCTACATTTATCATGTCAAAATATATATATATACAAGTAAGAGTCCAACACCAGGTCCTATAAGAATTACAAGTCAAGAGCAACACTCAACTAAAAGTACGCATGTTTATACAAAATTATATACATAACAAAAGTAGCTTCTAATACAATGGTCCTGGTGACGCTTGTCCCGCACAACTGCCCTTAAGCGGGTCCCTTGCCCTTGTCCAAACCTGTAGGTGGAGTTAGAATAGAGTGAGCTTGACGGCTCAGTGAGTAAAACAATAGCTAAATATGCCTATCAAGTAGGTATACATGGCTAAGTTATCCAGTTGGCATGTGTGTCGCTATACTATTTTTATAGGATCTTATGATTATCCAGGAACCAAAACCAAACACAGTAATAAGGCCTTACTAGTCGACTAGGTCATCCTATAGTCGACTAATACTAATTGTAAGTCGACTAATTTGAAGCTATAGTCGACTAACTCCACTTCACACGTATCTGCTTCTTAACCAACAGCCAGGAATTTATGTAGTCGACTACCCTTCCTGGTATAGTCGACTAACCCAAGTACTAGTCGACTTGAATTCCCCTATAGTCGACTAAAACTGTCAAAAAGTTGTGTTACTCTCTGGATGTCACCTATAGTCGACTACCCTCCTGGTGTAGTCGACTAATCCTAAATATTAGTCGACTAGTAAGTTGACTATAGTCGACTAAAACTGTCAAAAACATATTGCCAACTTTCTGTTTGCTCTCTGTATCTGGGATTAGTCGACTACAGTCTATATCTAGTCGACTAATCCTGCTATCCAGCAGTGTATCTGCCTAAATATCACACGTTTAGTCGACTATCCCAGGGACTTAGTCGACTAACTTACCCAAAAATTTCCTGTTAAGAAGCCATTCCAAATTTGATGTTAAGGATTTATACATGAATATAACATAGGACTTATATCATAGTGATAACCATATACATACACATAATCTCCCCTTCTACGCCTCCGGTTCAACCCGGTCCCTTCCTCCGATACAATATATATAATCTCCCCTTCTACGCCTCCGGTTCAACCCGGTCCCTTCCTCCGATACATAATATATAATCTCCCCTTCTACGCCTCCGGTTCAACCCGGTCCCTTCCTCCGATACATTCATGCCATCATATAATATCAATATGCAAGACATGTAATAAAATCATAGATTCATAAACAACATGAGTAATACTTGCGGAATTGAAACACATGAACCCAAAACATACATAAGGTCAAATACTTGTATATCTCTTACACTTATTTCAATTCCTACTTATTTCTACCCATCATGTTGTTAAGATTAGCATGTTCTACTCACACTTGAAGTTGTATGTGCTGATTTTGCTGCTGCCCTCTTGTTGCTGTTGCTGTTGCTGTTGTTGTTGTTGTTGTTGCTGTTGCTGTTGCTGTTGTTGTTGTTGTTGCTGTTGTTGTTGTTGTTGTTGCTGTTGCTGCTGTTGTTGTTGCTGCAGCTGCTGCTGCTTTGCTGCTGCAGGGAAAGGAAAGAGAGGGAGAGTTTGGGAAGAGAGAGAGAGTTTAACCAAAGTGGTTTAATCCTCTACAACCCCCTCTATTTATAGCCTCTAACTCTCCATAGGATTGTGCCAAGTGTCCCCTAAACATCCCATCAAGTTTACTCTTCTCCATGCCTCTCCCCCCTCTCCATGAGGTACAAGCATGGGGGGGCATGGTGGTAATAAGTCAAACACATGTGGGGTATTCTTATACCTATATACATGGATGTATAAATACTCATGTATACATACTTATTTATACATTCACATATAATAATCATGACTTAGCTAAGGCATCTTGCATGCATACTAATCCCATTACCCCTTATGATTAATTAGGAAAAGAAATGCTTTAATTAAAACAAGTGTTACAAGGTTAGTGTTCTTCTTCTTTCTTTTATTTTTCTTTTCTTTTGTAGATCATGTACTAGGGAAGAGAGTGATTCTTAGGATGAAAGTTAAAGTGCTTGTAATGAGAATGACACTCTATGAAAAGTTCTCTATTTATCTCTACTTGTCTTCTTCTCTCTAACTCTTTACATGCTTAGTTTTTTCTCTCATGGCAACTAACTACTAACTTGCTAACTCCTTACTTGATAATCCACATGAATCTATTAGCTCTACTTCGCCTTGCTCTTGCAAGAGCCATTGATGGCTCATGATGATGGATTCTAACACTCTAACATCTAACTCTCTAAAAGTTAACATTATTTTATTCCATGCTTACTCTAGTATAATTTTAATGGTTTAATTGTAACTTGCATTGTTTATTTGAGTTTGGATGTGATGAGTGATTTTATGAGTCATGCTTTGAAAAGCTTTTGAGCCAAGAACTAGTGATGGATAAAGATACATATGTGACAACTATCACTAAGAGGTTAGCATATTGATGGAGCCATTAGTAGTTAGTAGTCAGGAGTTCTCTTCTTATTTTACTTTATTTAGGAATAATCTCAAAATTACAAATACCTTCTCTTCAATGTTTCTATCATTATTTTCACTGTATCCTTCTCTTTGCATTCTTTGTTTTCTTTTCTTTTGATTCTTTGAAATATAGAAGAACCATTAACACACGCTTGAACATACCGTTAATGCTTCTATCGCCTCCCGTTTTTATAGATTCGACCCATTAGTCTCTATTCTATAATGGAAGTATTGAGGAAGCCAAAGCACAAACACTTAATTTTTGATTTCAAAATGACATTTTTTTTGTACGATTTTCTTCCGATCAAATTTTGGCGCCTTCGCCGGGGATGGGAACAGTTTGATTTCACATTTTTGTTAACTTTTCTTCTTTATTTTTGGGTACAGGTAACAATTTTTAGAATCTAACAACTGCAGAAGTCTACACTCCCCTGTATCTCCCTACTCAAGAAAGCAGGGAGTTGTTGCTCACTGTTTGGCCGCGGCCAAGCCTCTTTCATCGCGGAAACGCCGCATTTTTCTGAGCTTTGATTTTTATCTTCTTTAGGGGGTATCTTTATTTGCATATATTTGTGTATTCTGCTACTAGTTTTCTTTTTAGATTACCTGTGCACTGTAATAATTGAGAACTAAATATGATAGTTGAATATTTTAAAACAGTTTAGACATTTGTATCTAGGCACGTGTCGATTTCAATTCCAATATACTGTATTTTATTCTTTTGTTGCTGTGATCTGAATCGAGGTGTACATATTGCATTGCATATAGTTAGGACAAATACGTGGATAATTTACTCGCTTTGTGTGTTCATTCTTATCTATCTTGCACACTTGCACGAATCAAAAATTAAGGGCAAAATCCAACATAAGATAAGGTGGGTAAATTATTACCTTCCCTTAGCCCAAAAGCCACCTCCCCACTCGCATAACCCAAGCGTAAATAAAACTTGCTAAACGTTGGCTCGTAGGGATATTTCGGACTCATTTAGGAGACTGACCTAAGTGAGAAGTTGTTAGAATTTGACTCTTATCAAATCAGTATCAAGGTTGGAGATTGAGAGGCGAAGCCTCGAAAAATAGTGGTTTGGCATAATTAGGCCCGTTGCTCAGGCACGGATACCTCCCACTAGTGTTGCCCCAACCTGGCCGATTAACTTTTGGTCAGATTGCTGCAATATATCCCCCGTGGACAGTCTAACCAGTTAAGAGTCGTCTAGGTCTATGTCAACCCTAGTATAGTCTTGTTTTTAAAATTTTCTTTTTCTTTCTTTCTTTGTTTGTTTTTTTCTTTTTTGTGATTGTTGTGATAAAATGGAATATAAGCAAAATTTTTCCAACCAAATAAATTCATTTTTCACCCCAATCTCATTTGACTCGGATAACTCCTACCCGACTATGTACAGCATGAATCAACTATGGGGTTGTTTGTTTGGTCGTAAAAACCATAAAAAGATCATAATTTGTAAATGACTTACAATTCAATTACAACGATAACGTTTGTTTGGACCGTAATACGTAAAAAAACTTACGCAACTCAACTACCTCTCATTTGCAACCCAAATTACCACTCACTTACAGTTAATTTTGTGGTCATGCAAATTTGTATTATTTTTATGTTAATATTAATTTTTTTTAATATTTAGCATTTTTAGTATTTATTTGCAATATTAAAAATTTTTAAATCACCAAATAGTTAATTTTGCGGTCAAGTTTTTCACTTATGACTTACACATTACGACAACCAAACACCGTAAAACACAATACACTTTCTCACTTACAACTTTATATTACCAATCAAACACCGTAAAACTTACATACATATAACTCATTTACAACTGTAAAAGAATTTATCAATTATGACTTACGAATTACGACCAATTATGACAACCAAACAGACCCTATATAGGCCGAATTGGGATTATCTGACTCAATATGACCCACATCCACAATCTTATGATCAAAATTTTTAAAATAATTTTTACTCTTCAGAGAGTTCATGGGGATTCACCTCCCTGAGTCAAATTTTCAATCACCTTATTTACAATTTTCACAATATTCATTCCTCAATTTTGATTCATATACTCCTTTTCCAGTTCCACCAATCAAAGAAAAATTCGATTTGGAAAAAGTAAGAACTGTGTTTGAGTCTCAACAACAAATTCAGAACTTGCTCAATTCACAATTCTTCTCACATCTAACTTCATATAATTTTAGAGTATCTAATTGAAGAAAAATCTGAGTTAAAACAGAGTATGGAAGTCTTTCGTGAAACTAAGTAATAATTTCAAAATATGTTGGGCTTATTATTTCAATCAATTTTTTAAGAGTCATACTCATCTTTTTCAGTTTCACCAATTCAAAATGAATAACCATTAATCCTGAAATTGAGTATGAAACTCTTGCATGAGTCCAAGCGATATTCTCAAAACATGTTAGAGTCACCATTTTTTCAGAACCAAGCTTCACATACTTCTTTTCCAGAACATCCAATTGTAAAAAAAATTCATCCTGGAAATGAGTATGGAAGCTTCGCGTGAGTCCGAGCAACAATCATAAAATTTGACGGACTCACAATTTTACTATAATTTTCAAAATCAATTTCCATACTCACCTTTTCAAGAAGAATCGATTGCAAAGAGTATAAAAGACATAATTCAGACTCGAAATTCTGATACCCGGCCTATTAGTAGGTTGACTCAATAATGAGAAAATTGATCAGTGAGAGTGAGAAAAGTCTTTCTTATTAACCTTTTACCAATTTTATATCCTTAACTCTACTGATTGGACCCAAGAATCATGTTATTTTAGAAACCAAGTTTCAATTTCAGCACACCATTTGAACTTGACCAAACTCTAAGTTTTGAAAGTTCCATTGACATTTTTACAAGTTATCCCTTTTCTGATATTGAACTTGAGCATGAATGTGATTCTGATCCACAAGTTGGTAATATCATGTTACTTTTTGATTCAATACTAACTCCGGTATCTTTACAATAATTTTTTCATATTCTGGAGTCAACATTGAATCTGTACTAGGACACCGTGAAACTGAATCACCAATATTTTATGATCACATTTTGTTAATGGGGAAAGTGTATGAACATCATTTCTTTGGTTTGGACCCCATTTTTGAATAAATTTTGACTCTCACTTTTGAACCTCGACTTGATCTAACTCAAATTTCTGAGTCAGTATTTGTTCCTATTCCGTTTGAGCCCAAATAATCATCTTCCACAAACACACTTCATTGATTGATACAGGTATTGAATAAAATGACTTAAGAATTCTTTTTGAAAATTGAAAATTGAAAATTGAATGGGGATAATTTTTTTAAATAAGACCATTCACTTAATCATTCTTTTAATAGGTTATATTAGAGAGGTCACTGGTAGGCTCTTGTGAATTTCACAATCTTTGAATCGGGCCGTATTTTGTGGACAATCAAACCACTACCGGAACCATCACCCTGAGATAATTTTTTCTTCCCTATTTGTTTCATGCATATATATATTCACGATGCATTGAGGACAATGCATAAGATAAGTGTGGGTGAGGGTTTACTAAGGTAGTTTGTTTTAAATTTTTTTCTTTTACACTTCTTTTTAGGAAATTTTTAGATTTTTCTTTTGTATAAAAAATCTTTTCTTTTCTTTTTACAAAACATTTTGAAATAAGAGAAATAGTTTTTAAGAAAGTTAAGATTATCTTAGAAATTAGGGAGACCTAAAATTATGAATTCTTAAAACCTAGTCAAAATAAAAGATCCCGTATAATTTTTAGGAAGTAAGATTAGAAAGATAATTTTATCTTGACTTTTTTGTCTTAGATATATGCACTTCACATTTACACAATTTTTGGGAATGAAACAAAGACGGAAAATATCATAATAAAAATAAATAAATATATATATATATATAATAAAAATCACTTATTGAAGCTGGATAATTATAACTCAGGAAGCATGATTATTCATGCCTAAAACGGTGGACAAAAAATAAAATAATTCCCCTTAGTTTTGTGGCCTTGTTTACTCGAGCCCTTAAACTCGAGGGATGTTTTCTCATCTGGTACCCTAAAATCATCTAGTTTGGGAGTCACCGGTCAAAGGCTTACTACCCAAGTAAACTAGAAAGCCTACAAAGCTAAGGAAAGAAAAAAGAAAAAATGATATAAATAAATGACATGAAAGTTAGAATTGATATCCCATAAATCTTCACTGTTCATAAAGTGCATATTATCTAAGAGTTTTATGAAAGATCAAAGAATCAATTCAATTTCAAAATTTTTACCTTTAATTTATAAAAAATCTTGCATCGAGACTTAGTTTAAGAAAGAATAATTTCTGGTTAAGCTATGACCTTGGATCACTTAAATTTTCGCATAAATATTTCAACACTTTTCTCTATTTCAAAATGCATTTTCAAATACTAACATTTAAATTCTTTCTTTATGAATTTTGTAGGTGTAATCCGTTGAAAACTCTCAGGAGACAAAACTCCTTCTCTAGGGGAACCTAGAGGTTTAACGGCTTATTGCACACGCTCAGTGTAACGGTCTCAAATTCTAATAATCTCAATTTATATAAACATCTATATTGATCAACAGATTATCATTCTCATCTCCAATATTCTTGAATATTTCGGCAGCACCTCTTTTACAAATACTAATATGTTTAAATATACATTTCATATCACAATAATTTCGACCAACACCAACCTACTTATTCTCAATCTAAGCATATAAACCAACTCAACAATTGCTCACACAATTATAATAATATTTCGGCTCACAACGGCCTACTTATATGAAAACTCAATAATTAAATACTCGAGAGCATCCCTCTCGACATCCACAGAATAATGCCAACTATCTTTAACTCTAACTCATCATAATCATAACCAAACTCATATCTCCATACAATACATGGATTCCGACTATCCATCTAACAATACTAACACTTGCTATAAGTATACATCAAATAGGATAATGAACATATACAATAAGAACTAAATTACATCCTCAATACATTCATTATTAGAAAATTATTCTAAAAAATGCATAAACCTAAATTGGTCCTCCGCCATGACGCGACCTGAAAACATGAAACTGGGAGGGGGTGAGCTTAATAGTTCAGTGAGTAAAGACAGAAGCAAATCAGAGAATGGTGATATAATCAATAATAAGCATGATTTTTTGAGTAATAGAGCAGATCTGGATGAATAAGAGAAACAGAGAATCAATAGCATATGATGAAACAATTGGGCTCCATAATCTTCGGGGACGGTCTGACCCTTTTGGTCATTGATTTCTTATGACATTCCTATATTCTATGCCACATGTTACAGGGTCTATAAGTTCAGTAAAATATTAGCTTGATAATTATAGTTTATTATCAAACTCTTCTTATGTATTCATAGTATGTATCACATACGTATTTCATATATCATGTACGGGAACCAATCACGCTCTCACTCTATCTTATATAAGTTAATGCATTCAGATAATACATGCATCACAAAACATGCTTTTATATCATGTAATCTTATCACGCTCCACATGTCACAATATCACATTACATCTCACAACATTCACATGTCATATTTAATGAGATATGTATTATACATTATTCATATGCATATGCAATTCACACGTGAAGTGTGAAAATTCTCCGTCTTCCCCCTTCTGCCGGCTCCTGCTCGGCCCCTTCCTCCTTCTATAAAGATATATAATACAATATCACCGTCTTCCCCCTCCTACCGGCTCCCGCCCAGCCCCTTCCTCCTATATATATACGTGTGCGCATGTATAAATATCACATAATAATAACACCGTCTTCCTCTCCTATCGGCTCCCGCCGGGTCCCTTCCTCCTATATATATATGTACGTATATAATTCAATAGCACCGTCTTCCCCCTCATACCGGCTCTCGCCCGACCCCTTCCTCTAATGAGCATGAATGCAAAAAATATATTTATATTTACACGCTAATAGCAACCAATGTAGTAATGATATGAATATCAATTAAATATTATGATTTGCTTTCTAGCTCATCAACTCTATTACTGAAGAATTTCATGTGGTTTACTGCATGTGTATACATACACTCAGATAACAATCAATTCATCATATAAACGATTTGACCATTTATTATAATTTGATTCTCAGCTTATCACTTCTATTACTGGAGAATGTATTTAATTCACTGTGTATGTGTATGCAAATATACGTTACCGTTTACCTTCCTGTTTAGTAATTCTATTATCAATAAGATGTATTGGTTCATTGCTTATACATTCACACATGAGTTGTAAGTCAACAGTAAAGTGATCTACATATCTCTCATTCATATAGATTGAGTTCTCATTCATATTATCAACAACTGCGTATCCAAATAGTGGTGTATGTGTATGAGCATGTATAACTATATACATCATGTCACACTTAATCACATTCATACTTCAATATCATTCATATGCAACAATCATTTTACACACAAACTATTATCAATGTCAACCGTTCAATGTTTCGTCTAAACTATTGATTACACTTTTAATATATATATTCTTAATTTGTACTAGTAAGTCTTGTAGTTAGTTATACTCCACCCTTCATACATCTTATTATTTAACTTGTAGAGTTGATTAATCCACTTGACCATAGTCACTTTAAGTTAGCACATCTTGGGTTTTAAATTTTACTTATACACTTGCATAGTTTTTACTAATTATGTCATCATATCTTCTTCTTATTCTTGCACTTAATTAATTAACCCCTCTTCACATGTAAATTGAAAAGAGGCTTAGATGTTCGAAGTCAGAGTATGAGGGTACTTAATTAAGTTAGCATATATAAGATTAACTCATATGCATCTTACTATTGAATGTAGTTTTTCCTTATATTTCTTAATTCCTAATGGTTATATTCATAGTCATAGGTGTATACTTGACTTCTGAAAATAAATTAGTATCTTACGACCTTCAATCGTTTATAGAGCTAACTTGATTATTCATTAAATGAACAATTACAAAATCGTTCCATCCTGCCTATGAAAACCATATTATTTCTCTGCGACATGGATAACTCAGTGTAATCTGGTATGCGGCATCAAAGTGGGAGATACAAGAAAGACTTTATTAATTTGCAGTGTAATTATTTTTGATAAAACTGAATAATGACAATAAAAAGAGACATAGCCGAAACTTAGTAGAATTTATCAATTATGTGCAAAAGATCTTTAAAAATGATAAACATGGGTTACTCGCCCATAATCTGATCTAACAATTTTTAATAAATTTCTTAACTACTCTATGTACAATTCAGACCTTCCCCACTCATTAAATAGCCATTGAATCGTTTCATTATAGAAGTTTTACTATAGTTGGAGTTACATTTTCAAGCTTCACCTACCATACCCACATTTTAATGTGTATTATTTGTGAATTTAAATACACAAGTCCCGATTTAGGGGGTAAATTAGTGATGTTGTAGGAGTCACTTTAGTATTTCGCTTCCTAGTACATATGATGCATACAACACTACTGCAATATAGTCCAAAGGACCTAAAAGAGTTCAAGTACAGATGATAAAAAGAATTGGGGATGATGTGAATTTACAGAATGATATGGCATGCCTAAATAATTACTTTATCAAACAGGCGTCAAACCAAGTAAATAAGAAATTAGACTACAATTGAGTTATGTATTAAACCATACTCTTATTGTATTCATGGTTGCTCTTGTTACTTAATAGAGTTCCCCTAGAAATTTGGTAGCTTGAGAAGAAAGTTAAAAGAGCTTGTTTAATTAACAATGAATAGTCAAAATTAGCGTTAGGGTAGTTCCGACATACTATCTCTTCCTTACAGGATCAAGATATCCTTTGAGGCTTTCATGACTTATATTTTGCTAATTGCAAACTTTCGGATATGGCTTAATTAAATCTTTTATTATAAGATCATGAGATTTTATCAGCTCTTCTTCTCTTAGGCTTTCTTAGAGCATCAACCAAGGCATTACAGGTGTAGACATTAGGAATACAATCTCATCTTCTTTGTATACAAAATTTTAATGAAAGGAGGGCTTATGATTAATTGAGAGACTTCCGTATTCTCAAAATTTCTCTTTTGGATATAAAGGGACATAATTTAGCTTTGTAAATTAATGAACTTGAAGTTCAAGTCCTACACATTAAGAGTTTGTGGGGCCTTTTTATATCAACAAGTATCACTTTTTTTACAACCACCATTCAACTCTGGCAAACATCCCTCATTTTACTTGTAGTGTTTCGTCAAGCCTCTATCACATACATCCAAATGAGACGTGACATAAAGCACTGAATGGACTCTTATGGCTCTATATATCTCTTAGAAAATATATTACATACTCTAAGTAGTTTGATTTAGTAGTGGTCATTAGTAATGAACTTATTACTTAAAACACATTTTATGGCTCAGTCTTTCCAGACAACCAATGGAGTTTTTATAATAACTTTCATTCTACATATTGAAATTGAATAAGGAAAATTTATTAGAAATTAGACTCCACTACCTTTCCATTGATATATTACATGATAAGTTTTATTTGATTAAACTGCTCGAAATATTCAAAAACTCATCAGCTGTGAATGAGTTCTGCCACGCGACAGTTTCAACCAACATGCAATTTTTTTATAATAACTTTCATTCTACATATTGAAATAGAATAAGGAAAAATTTGCTAGAAACTAGACTCTACTATCTTTTCATTTATATATTACATGATAAGTTTTATCTAACTAAACTATTTCAGATATTCAGAAACTCATCAGCAGTGAGTGAGTTCTGCAGCATGACAGTTTTGACCAACATGTAATATTTCAGTAGTAACTTAAGGTACAAGTATCCGATAAGGACATGGTATGAACCGTTAGAAAATAGACTCGATTATATTTTCAAGGTATATAATACAATACTATATAACCCTAACATACTGATTAACTAAGCCCAATTTTACAGATTATTCTGTTTAACAGATTTCTGCGCATATTGGGAAGATTCTCTATTTAACTCAAGATGATGATTTTATCCAGAAATTTTACAATAAAATATAGGGAAAAAAGTAGATTGAAGATTCCTTTAAATAATAGAAGTTAATCACTATACATCATGTGAATATTTCTGAAAATTTAGACAATTGAAATAGGTTTAGATCTAGATGGAATCTCCCTCACCTAGATTTTCTTCTCTTCGAAGTGGCCGTGCCTCCGCCTTGTCGCCGGTACCATAGTCGGCTGTCACCATGAAAAGAGAGGGGAAGAATTAGAAGAACTCAAAAAGAGATACAAGTTAGGATTTTGATCTACTTACTATGGGGAAAGAGGATGTATGAAGCAACAAAAAATTGAGTTTTTACACCTCCTCCACATCGGCCTCCCTCTCGGCCTCGCGCGCCGCCTGGCCGTGCAAGCCACACCCTTGCTTCAGAGAGTGGGAGAGAAGGTTGAGGGAGAGGGGAAAAATAGGAAGAGATAGAATGAGAGATTGAGAGAGGGAGAGTATAGATCTAGAGTTTGATATTAGGGATAATGAAGATGAGAAAAGAGATGAGAAAATATTCATCTCTTAATTAGCACAAACCCCCTATCACAATACATATTACCAAATCAATTTCTCTTTCCTTTTTCTTCTCATGCCACATGTAATCACATAATCCAAGGTAAATCTCAACCCTTCATCATCCCCTCTGATGCACACCTACTCCCTCCACTAACTCTCTTTCTTTTTTAAATTCTAGCATTTACAAATATGATGATATTTTGTATATCACTTATATATATATACACACACACATATATCCATTTACATATACAAGTCTATACACTTATACACACTTTATTTATATTTGTCAAATTTTCAATCCACTAAAATTCTTTCTCACATAAATGTGAAAGTATTCATTATACAAAATACTTGATTTCATTCTCACCCGTACTAAAATTATATACTCCCTTAAACTATAAGTTAAAAGTTTAAATAAATCATGTTAATTTAATCACCAGGGTGTTACAGTGATTTAATAATCGGGGTGTTACAGTTCTACCCCCTTACAAAAGTTTCGTCCTTGAAACTTACTACTTAAAATGAGTAAGTATAAAATTTTCACATTTCTCCTGCATATCATAAAATCTTTCTTTAATGCAATATCCTTCTCAATCATTCACCTCAAGATTCATTATCTCTTGATCAATTTTATAATATGTCCTTACGATCCAAATTAATATTGACTCACTTGATATTTTAATCATTCCCTTACTCCAGTGTCCCATACCACTGGCAACTCATACTGAGGGCCCACACCCTAGCAGAGCATATCTGAATTATGGCATGTGGGTACCATAATTCGAACATAAGGCAGTGATCAAATATCTCGCGGGTCGGGATTAATCATACACATAAGAACTCCTACCCCTTAAACAAACCATATCAAACAACATTTTCACATACATGCAAAACATAACCATGCGTATCAATCATAACAATCAACCCTACCAATCCAATCCTCTTTCTACCATACTTATTTTAAGTCTATTCTTATTCTATATCCTGCGCTCTGATACCAATTGTAACGGTCTCAAATTCTAATAATCTCAATTTACATAAACATCTATATTGATCAACAGATTATCATTCTCATCTCCAATATTCTTGAAAATTTTGGCAGCACCTCTTTTGTAAATACTAATATGTCCAAATATACATTTCATATCATAATAATTTCAGCCAACACCAACCTACTTATCCTCAATCCAAGCATATAAACCAACTCAACAATTCCCACGAAATCATAATAATATTTCGGCTCACAACGACCTACCTATATGAAAATTCAATAATTAAATGCTCAACAGCATCCCTCTCGGCATCCACAGAATAATGCCAACTATCTTTAACTCCAACTCATCATAATCATAACCAAACTCATATCTCCATACAATACATGGTTCTGACTATCCATCTAACAATACTCACACTTGCTATAAGTATACATCAAATAGGATAATGAACATATACAACAAGAACTAAATGACATTCTCAATACATTCATTATTAGAAATTTTTTCTACAAAATGCATAAACCTAAGTTAGTCCTCCACCATGATGCGACCTGAAAACATAAAACTGGGAGGGGGTGAGCTTAATAGCTCAGTGAGTAAAGATAGAAGCAAATCAGAGAATGGTGAATATAATCAATAATAAGTATGATTTTCGAGTAATAGTGCAGATCTAGATGAATAAGAGAAACAGAGAATCAATAACATATGATGAAACAATTGGGCTCCATAATCTTTGGGGACGGTCCGACCTTTTTGGTCATTAATTTCTTATGGCATTTCCCGTATTCTATGCCACATGTTACAGGGTCTATAAGTTCAGTAAAATATTAGCATGATAATTATAATTTATTATCAAACTCGTCTTATGTATTCATAGTACGTATCACATACGTATTTCAAATATCATGCACGGGCGCACCAATTACGCTCTCACTCTATCTTATATATAGTTTATGCATTTAGATAATACATGCATCACAAAACATGCTTTTATATCATGTAATCTTATCACGCTCCACATATCACAATATCACATTACACTTCACAACATTCACATGCCATATTTAATGATATATGTATTATACATTATTCATATGCAATTCACACGTGAAGTGTGAAAATTCTCCGTCTTCCCCCTCCTGCCGCTCCCGCTCGGCCCTTTCCTCCTTCTATAAAGAATATAACACAATATCACCGTCTTCCCCTTCCTACCGGCTCCCGCTGGGCCCCTTCCTCCTATATATATACGTGTGCGTATGTATAAATATCACATAACAATAACACCGTCTTCCTCTCCTACCGGCTCCCGCTCGGCCCCTTCCTGCTATATATATGTACATATATAATGCAATAACACCATCTTCCCGCTCCTATCGGCTCTCGCTCAGCCCCTTCCTCCAATGGGTATGAATGCAAAAGACATATTTATATTTATACGCTAATAGCAACCAATGTAGTAATGATATGAATATCAATTAAATATTATGGTTTGCTTTCCAGCTCATCAACTCTATTACCAAAGAATTTCATGTGATTCACTATATGTGTATACATACACCCAAATAACAATCAATTCATCATATAAATGATTTGACCATTTATTATACTTTGATTATCAGCTTATCACTTCTATTATTGGAGAATATATGTAATTCACTGTATATGTGTATGCAAATATACGTTATCGTTCACCTTCCTGTTTAGTAATTCTATTATCAGTAAGATATATATGGTCATTGGTTATACATTCACACATGAGTTGTAAGTCAACAGTAAAGTGATCTACGTATCTCATTCATATAGATTGAGTTCTCATTCATATTATCAACAACTGCGTATCCAAATAGTGGTGTATGTGTATAAGCATGTATAACTGTATACATCATGTCACATTTAATCACATTCATACTTCAATATCATTCATATGCAATAATCATTTTACACACAAACTATTATCAATGCCAACCGTTCAATGTTTCGTTTAAACCATTGATTACACTTTTAATACGTATATTCTTAATTTATACTAGTAAGTTTTGTAGTTAGGTATACTCTACCCTTCATACATCTATTATTTAACTGGTAGAGTTGATTAATCCACTTGACCATAGTCACTTTCAGTTAGAACATCTAGGATTTTAAATTTTGCTTATACATTTGCATAGTTTTTACTAATTATGTCATCATATCTTCTTCTTATTCTTGCACTTAATTAATTAACCCCTATTCACATGTAAATTGGAAAGAGGCTTAGATGTTCGAAGTCAGAGTATGAGGGTACTTAATTAAGTTAGCATATATAAGATTAACTCATATGCATCTTACTATTGAATGCAGTTTTTCCTTATATTTCTTAATTCTTAATGGTTGTATTCATAGTTATAGGTGAATACTTGACTTCTAAGCCCAAATTTGTATCTTACGGCCTTCAATCGTACATAGAGCTAACTTGATTATTCATTAAATGAACCATCACAAAATCTTTCCATCCTGCCTGTGAAAACCATCTTATTTCTTTGTGACATGGATAACTCAGTCTAATCCAGTATGCGGAATCAAAGTGAGAGATACTAGAAAGACTTCATCAACTTGCAGTGTAATTATTTTTGATAAAACTGAATGATGACAATAAGAAGAGATATAGCCGAATCTTACTAGAATTTTTAATTATGCGCAAAAGATCTTTAAGAATGATAAACATGGGTTGCTCACCCATAACTTGATCTAACAGTTTTTAACAAATTTCTCAACTACTCTATGTAAAATTCAAACCTTCCCCACTTATTGAATAGCCATTGAATCGTTTCACTATAGAAGTTTTACTATAGTTGGAGTTACATTTTCAAGCTTCACCTACCATACCCACATTTTAATGTGTACTATTCGTGAATTTAAATACACAAGTCCCGATTTAGGAGGTAAAATAGTGATGTTGTAGGAGTCACTTTAGTATTTCGCTTCCTAGTACATATGATGTATACAGTACTACTGCAATATAGTCCAAAGGACCTAAAAAGAGTTCAAGTACAGATGATAAAAAAGAATTGGGGGATGATGTGAATTTACAGAATGACATGGCATACCCAAATAATTACTTTATTAAATAGGCATCAAACCAAGTAAATAAGAAATTAGACTACACTTGAGTTATTTATTAAACCATACTCTTATTGTATTCATGGTTGCTCTTGTTACTTAATAGAGTTCCCTTAAAAATTTAGTAGCTTGGGAAGAAAGTTAGAAGAGCTTGTTTAATTAATAATGAATAGTCAAAACGAGCGTTAGGGGAGTTCCGACATACTATCTCTTCCTTAAAGGGTCAAGATATCCTTTGAGGCTTTCATGACTTATATTTTGTTAATTGCAAACTTTCAGATATGGCTTAATTAAATCTTTTGTTACAAGATCATGAGATTTTATCAGCTCTTCTACCTCTTAGACTTTCTTAGAGCATCAACTAAGGTATTAGAGGTGTAGATATTAGGAATACAATCTCATCATTTTTGTATACAAAAGTTTAATGAAAGGAGGGCTTATGATTAATTGAGAGACTTTCGTGTTCTCAAAATTTCTCTTTTAGATATAAAGGGACATAATTTAGCTTTATAAATTAATGAACTTGATGTTCAAGTCCTACACATTAAGAGTTTTGATTGAAGCTAAACCTGCACAAAAAATACGGATTTTCAGATCTTATAATAAAAACGTGCAAGTGCTCAATACTTCCGCTATAGCAAGTGGCTATGCGGGTCGTGATCCACAAGGAGGGTTTGCGATGGAAGCTTTTACGGTTCTTTATTGAAATCGTTAAGAATAAAAGCGAAGGTTCTTCTCTGTTTTTAGTTATGAAAATGAAAAAGAAAATTATGTTATGTTAGAAGAAGATGAAAGACGAAGAAGGTGGAAAATCAGAAAACGATGAAAAGCGACTATGTACAATGAAGTGGAGAGAAGAATGAAAACGATTTGGAAGAAGTGGTTGGTGATCTAAACTAAGAAAGAAAAGAAAGAAAGAAAAGTGAAGAGATACTTACCTAGGTTGATTGATGACTTACTTGGAAACCTGTGCAAGTTCTACCTTTGTGCTTCGGATGCGTTCAACGCATAGATCATAAGCTCGAGCTCAGTCCCCGTGCATATTATATCGTCAAGTCTAGCAAGAACGAAGTGATGCGGATCTTGGAAGAGGAGAACGTCTTCATGAACTATCGCTGGCTCTCACGTAGCTTAGTTATACTTGCTTTGGATTTCACTTGTAAACTCAACAAACACAACCAAGGTAAAGTAGAAAGAGGAAGAGGAAAGCAAAACAAAGAAAAGGAAAGTAAAGAAACGAACATAAATAAAAGTTTACCTTTATTGCTTACTGAGACAATGAAAGAAAGGAGTAGGGTACATCGTCGGTGTCACTCTCAACATCAGTCCCTCTCTCTTACTTACATGAATCTTCTTCTACCCTAAGTTACATACAAGTTACATAAAAAAGAAAAGAAAAACCTAAACCTAGAAATGAAAAAGCTTGGCTAAGTCCTATCTCTGCCTTGGTGTCCCTTTTGCCTTTGAGTGCAGGTATTTATAGGAGAAATGGAGGGGGTAGAGGTGGATATTCAGTTCTGATCTGCTGTTTGTTGGCTTGTTGATTGCTGAATATCACTTAACAACTGACAGAATTAGAAATAATGATCAACATAAGAGTTATAGCTCTGTCAGTCTGCTTTCTGGGTCATCTTGAATCATCAGAATTGAGATTCTGTAGCAAAAGTTATGATTCGAATACTAAAATGTATCCAGTCAGAATCTGAATCAAACTTGCTTGATCTTTGCTTTAACCGATCAATTCTGAGAGGATTCTTCTCATCCAGTTTTCAACCTCTTGATTTTTTTCCTGATTTACTGAGTGTGAATTAACTCTGATTTAATTCAGAATTTTTGTGGGCTTTGGGCTCATTTTTCTTCATCTCCTTAAAGAATGGGCCTGCAAATAAATTAAGCAATTAATTAGGACAATGCAGGCTTTTATTCTAAAATAAGTATGAAAATATGATATTAAATATGCAACATTAGAGACCAATCACACCCCCATACCTATCTTTTGCTCGTCCTCGAGCAAAATAACTAAACTATACTAAAGATTATTAGACCACTTTCGCAGGTCACGCGATTGCACTTAGCATGTGCAACAAGCCGTTAAACCTCTAGGTTTCATCTAGAGGACGAGTTTTGTCTCGTGAGGGTTTTCAGCGGATTGCACCCACAAAATCCATAAAGAAAGGGAAATAAAGAGTTAGTATTTTCGTAAAGCATTTTGAAAGAGAAAAATATTTGAAATATGATTGTAAGATCTAAGCAATCTATAAGTTATAGGAAAACCGAATTTTTCATTCCTAAACTTAGTCTCTACTCAAAAATTTGTTATCAATAAAAGTAAGGAGTCAAATTGTACTTCTCATCTAGTCTATTACTTTACCCTAAGTCATATGCACCTTGTGACTGTGAAAATTTTGACTAAGGGTTCATTGACTCTAACTCTTATGCCTTATTTATTTATATATATACTTTTTTTTTGTGGTATTATTCCTTAGTTCTATTAGGCTTTCTAATCTGCCCATGTAACGAGCCTCTAATCGATGACTCCCAAACCAAACGGTCTTAGGGCACCAGGTGAGAAGACACCCCTAGGACTTAAGGACTCGAGCAGACAAGGCCACAAAACTAAGGATTTTATTATATGAACCTCTTTTAGGCGTGAATACTCATGCTTTATTAGGCACAGATACCCAGCTTAATCAGAGGATCTAATCATCTTTCGCATAAATACTAAGGCTTGCTTAGGCCAAAGCACCTAACTAATCAATAATTAGACTTATTCATTTTTTTTCTCAAACTTATCTAATTATCTTTCGCATAAATACTAAGGCTTGCTTAGGCCAAAGCACCTAGCTAATCAATAATTAGACTTATTCATTTTTTTTATATATATATATTTTTTATAAGGCATAAGAATCTTTGTTTTTGAACCCTAAGTGTGTAAGTGTATGAAGTGTGCATATTTCATCAAGGTAAAGATCAAGACTAAATTACTTTGACAAATTATCTTCCTAACTCTATAAATCAAACAAATAATCTTATTTTGACCAAGTATAAGAAGTCCTAATTTGGATTTTCCTATTCCTTAAAATTAACTTAATTTCTTACAAAGATAAGTCAAAATATTGTTTCTATTTTTCAAAAAGTTTTTAAAAGTAAAGAAAAGTGTTATTTTTTTTATTTTTTTTATTTTTTAAAGAAAAAGAAAAGTTATGTTAGACCCTCCCCCACACCTATCTCATGCATTGTCCTCAATGTATGAATTAATGCATAGATGCATGAAAAAGACGAAAGGGAAGGAACAAGTTACCTTAAGGTGGTGGTTCCGGTGGTGGTCTGATTGGTCCACAAAACGCGACCCAATCAACTTTTCTTGGGTCTCGAAGGAACCCACCAGAAATTACACTAATATAACCCATTAAAAAGATGAATCCATAAAGGATCTTTATTAAATATTTAACCCCATCTAATTTCCATATTCCATAATTGATTTCGGAGTCAAATTTGTCAACCACCTCGTCCCAGAATGGAGTATGAAATGATAGAGCATTTGACTTGGACTCAGGAAGGACAGGAACTAATACCGACTCAGGAAGATGACTTAAGTCAAGTAAAGGTTCAGGAGTCGAAATAGGTTCAGAAATTGGGTCCAAGTCAAGAAATTGAAACTCCAGTCCACATGTATTTTCTAACAATGGAATGTGACTTAATGTGGGTGATTCCAGTTCATGAATGATAGGTGGAGGAATCAAAACTGACTCTAAAATATTACTCAAGTTTGGTAACACAACAGGAGTCAAGATTGATTCAGAAAGTTGAACTGGATCACAGATATGAGAATCTAGGTCACATATCTCATTGACTTCGATATCAAAAAATTGAGAACTTGCCAATTTGTCAATAGGATCTTCAAGAGTGTATAATTGGTCAAGTTCAATATGATCCTCACAGATGGGTGATTCAATTTCATTATGGATTGGTACAGGATCCAACGTTGACTCGGGGAAAAGATCGAAATCAGGTGAAGATACCGGAGTCATAATCGAATCAGGAAGAAGAATTGAATCACTAAGTTGGGGTTCAAGATCATAGTCATTCTCAAGTTCTATTTCATGAAAGGAATAACTTGCCAAACTGTCAATATCTTTTTCAAAATTTGGAGTTTGGGCAAGTTCAAATGGTTGTTCTGAAATAGAATCTTGATTTCCAAAACAACATGACTCTTCGGCTCTAACAGAATGGTAAGTGACATCAGGACGGTAGGAACGTAGAGATTCGACCATCATATCTATGTCACGATTTCTAGCATTTTGAGCATGAGTCATGGCTTCTAGCATCTTTTCATAGTTGATGGGTTCATTGTCTTGTTGAAAAGATGATGAGTTATTTTGGAAGTGGTAATGAAATTGTGAGTCCATCAGATTTTGTGATTGTTGTTTGGACTCACGCATACTCCGTTCCAAAATTGATGGTTTTCTATTTTGGACTGGTGGAACTGAGTATGACTCTTGAAAATATTGTGGACTAGGTGGAGAAGGAGGACAAGGTGGTTGAAAATTATGCTCGGGGGAGGTGAATCCCCACTGACTCGGTGAAGAGTTGAAATCATTATGAAAATTATAGTTATTAGATTGGGGGTATGGGTTATATTGATTCGGATAAGACCAATCCGGCACACTAGGTTGGTTAAAGTCATGATATGCCGGGTTGGTAATATCCGAAAAAGAGTTTGATGTGTAATATGGATTATTATTATAGTTGAAAAAATTATTATTATAGTCCATATCACACAATAGAATACAAACAAAGAAAAACAAACAAATAAACAAACAAAAAAGAAAAAATTCTAGCCTAAGTTAGGGTAGACCTAGACCTAGACGACTCCTAACTGGTTAGACTGTCCTCTGGAGGTCTAATGTAGACTTTGACCACAAGCTAATCAGCCAGGTCAGGGCAAGGTTGGTGGGAGGTTTTCCGTCAAAAGACGTTCCTTAATTAAATAACCACCAACCTTCGGGCTTTCGGCCCTTAATCCCTTTCCTAGACACTGATTTGGCAAGAGTCAAGTTCCAACACCTTTCCCCCTTAGGATAATCTCCTAATTGAGTCCGAGATGTCCCTAGGGCCAACGTCTACTCATTTTAAGTTAGGCTTGGGTTAGTGAGTGCTTGGAATCTGATTTTTGGGCTAAGGAAGGGTGATTAAATCCCACCTTATCTTATTATTGGGTGGTGCCCTTAAGATCAATTTTTGTGCAAGTGTACAAGATAAATAAGATGCACTCTAAGCGATATAAATCAACCAAGAGATAGTCCTATTCTAGATGCAATGCAAACATACCTTGCTCCAGCACTCTTCAACAGTAAAAGTAAATGAATTGAAAAGACACGTGCCTAAAATGCAAACGTCTAATCAATTTTTAACTTTTGCAACAAACTTTTTACTGTTGATTATTAGCAGGCTTATGTTATGGCATATAAGAAAAATCAAAGTTGCAGCAAACTAGAATTTTTTAAACTAAGCAGCCCTGCAAAAAGCTGTTAGTAGTCAACTCTTCCTTGCCGCGGATCCGCGGCTTTTGCCGTGGAAAAGCGGCAAATCAGAGGGCAATGGGTCTCTGCTTTCTAGAGCAGAGGCCCAAGGCCACTTGTATGTTGCTGCAAACTTATTTTCTTCCTTTACTTGCCCTGTAACCTGCAACAGAGAAGAAAATTCGTTTAGTTCTAAAAAATTTTCAAAAAAAAAATTCAGATTTCAATAAAAACATGTTACCCTCCCCGGCAACGGCGCCAAAATTTGATTGAAGCTAAACCTGCACAAAAAATACGGATTTTCAGATCTTATAATAAAAACGTGCAAGTGCTCAATACTTCCGCTATAGCAAGTGGCTATGCGGGTCGTGATCCACAAGGAGGGTTTGCGATGGAAGCTTTTACGGTTCTTTATTGAAATCGTTAAGAATAAAAGCGAAGGTTCTTCTCTGTTTTTAGTTATGAAAATGAAAAAGAAAATTATGTTATGTTAGAAGAAGATGAAAGACGAAGAAGGTGGAAAATCAGAAAACGATGAAAAGCGACTATGTACAATGAAGTGGAGAGAAGAATGAAAACGATTTGGAAGAAGTGGTTGGTGATCTAAACTAAGAAAGAAAAGAAAGAAAGAAAAGTGAAGAGATACTTACCTAGGTTGATTGATGACTTACTTGGAAACCTGTGCAAGTTCTACCTTTATGCTTCGGATGCGTTCAACGCATAGATCATAAGCTCGAGCTCAGTCCCCGTGCACATTATATCGTCAAGTCTAGCAAGAACGAAGTGATGCGGATCTTGGAAGAGGAGAACGTCTTCATGAACTATCGCTGGCTCTCACGTAGCTTAGTTATACTTGCTTTGGATTTCACTTGTAAACTCAACAAACACAACCAAGGTAAAGTAGAAAGAGGAAGAGGAAAGCAAAACAAAGAAAAGGAAAGTAAAGAAACGAACATAAATAAAAGTTTACCTTTATTGCTTACTGAGACAATGAAAGAAAGGAGTAGGGTACATCGTCGGTGTCACTCTCAACATCAGTCCCTCTCTCTTACTTACATGAATCTTCTTCTACCCTAAGTTACATACAAGTTACATAAAAACAGAAAAGAAAAAACCTAAACCTAGAAATGAAAAAGCTTGGCTAAGTCCTATCTCTGCCTTGGCGTCCCTTTTGCCTTTGAGTGCAGGTATTTATAGGAGAAATGGAGGGGGTAGAGGTGGATATTCAGTTCTGATCTGCTGTTTGTTGGCTTGTTGATTGCTAAATATCACTTAACAACTGACAGAATTAGAAATAATGATCAACATAAGAGTTATAGCTCTGTCAGTCTGCTTTCTGGATCATCTTGAATCATCAGAATTGAGATTCTGTAGCAAAAGTTATGATTCGAATACTAAAATGTATCCAGTCAGAATCTGAATCAAACTTGCTTGATCTTTGCTTCAACCGATCAATTCTGAGAGGATTCTTCTCAACCAGTTTTCAACCTCTTGATTTTTTCCCTGATTTACTGAGTGTGAATTAACTCTGATTTAATTCTGAATTTTTGTGGGCTTTGGGCTCATTTTTCTTCATCTCCTTAAAGAATGGGCCTGCAAATAAATTAAGCAATTAATTAGGACAATGCAGGCTTTTATTCTAAAATAAGTATGAAAATATGATATTAAATATGCAACATTAGAGACCAATCAAGTTTGTGGGGCCTTTATATATCAACAAGAATCTTTTTTTCTACAACCACCATTCAACTATGGCAAACATCCCTCAATTTGCTTGTAGTATTTCGACAAGCCTCTATCACATACATCCAAATGAGACGTGATATAAACTACTGAATGAACTCTTATAGCTCTATATATCTCTTAGACAATATATTACATATTATAAGTGGTTTGATTTAGCAGTGGTCATTAGTCATTGATTGGTCGCTAATGTTGCATATTTAGTATCATATTTCCATACTTATTATAGAATAAAACTCTGCATTGTCCTAGTTAAATATTTAATTTATTTGCAGGCCTATTCCTTAAGGAGATGAAGAGAAATGAGCCCAAAAGCCCACCAGAATTCTGAATTAAATCAGAATTAATTTGAGCTCAGTAAATCAGGGAAAAATCAAGAGGTTGAAAACCGGTTGAGAAGAATCCTCTCAGAATCGATCGGTTAAAGCCAAGAATCAAAGGCCATTTCGTCACAATCCTGGACTCAAACGAGAAAACCAACTGAAGATAAAAGCAGAACGTGAAACCGGGGAGACCCACCAACAGGGTGTGGCAACCTGGCCACACCCTGGCCGAGGAAACGCGGCCAAAGCCGCGCTTCCGTGGATTGGTTGGGGAGTTAGGGGGAGCGTTTGCTCCCCCGATCTCCCCGGGATCCTCCTCGTGTGGGTTATGCCTATAAAAAGCCAGTATTTGCACTGAAAATGGGATGACATGTAGAGATAGGATTTAGACTAGGTTTTCATTTTTTAGTTTAAGTTTTTGTTTCTCTTTTTCATGTAATTTTAGTTTTAATTTATGTAATTCAGAGGAGATCAGACTTTCATCGAAGAACAAGAATGAAGCTTGAGCTGAGAGTGACACTGGTGTAAGGTTTCTTTCATTTCTTTGATCGTTTGAATTGAATCTATGTTCTTTATTTGTATGTACTTCTTTTTAGTTTTCTTCTTCTTCTTCTTTTCTACTTCACTTTTCTTTTTGGTACAATTGTCTTCCAAGTGAGTCTAAAAGTATTGAAAGAGCCTTGCCTTTGCGAGTACCACCGATAGCTCATGACGATGGAATTGAGTCTCTCTCTGTATCATTTCATGCTTGAGTTGTCTTGATGATGTAATGTGGAAGAGACCAATACTCAACTCTTATGGGCTATACGCTGATTGCCTCCATTTCAAGGTAACATCTTCGCTAAAGACTCAAGGTAAGCTTTTGGTGAAAAGAAGGTAAGTAATTGTTTTTATTTCTTTTCTTTTATTTCTGTAAATTAAATCACCAACACCATATCTTCCAAATCACTTCTTGCCCAACTCATTTGTACATAGTCACTTTCTTTCCCATTTCTTTGTAAATAGTCATTCTCCATTCTTTTCCACTTTCTCATTCTACCATTTTCTCTCTAACCTTAACATAACTCGTTTTCATTTTCATTTCTTTAAAACAAAGAAGAACTTTCGTTTTGTTTTCTTAAAGATTTCAATAAAGAACCGTGAACGCTTCTATTGCAAACCCTCCTTGTGGATCACGACCCGCATAGCCACTTGCTATAGCGGTAAGAATTGAGCACTTGCACATGTTTATTCTTAAGTTCTGAAATATTGTATTTTGTGTGCAGGTAAAGCCCCAATTAAATTTTAGCGCCGTTGCCGGGGAGGGTAACGTTTTTATTGAAATCTGATTTTTATTTAATTTTTAGAACTAAAACGAATTTTCTTCTCTGTTGCAGGTTATAGGGCAAGCAAAGCAGGAAAAAAGGATTGCAGAAACATATAAGTGGTCTTGGGCCTCTGTTCCAGAAAACAGAGACCAAGTACCCTCTGAATTGCCGCGTTTTCTCGGCTTTTGCCGCGTTTCCACGGCAAGGAAGAGTTCACTACTAACTGTCTTTTTTGCAGGGCTGCTTAATTTGCAAAAACTAGTTTTCTGCAACTTTATTTCTTATATGCCATCACCATAAGCCTGCTAATAAACCAACAGTAAAATACTTGTTGAAAAAGATAAAAAAATTGATTAGACGTTTGCATTTTAGGCACGTGTCTTTTCAATTCTTTTATTTTACTGTTGAAGAGTGCTGGAGCAAGGTACGTACACATTGCATGTAGAATAGGACTCACCTCTTGGTTGATTTTCATTGCTTTGAGTGAATCTTATTTACATATCTTGTATACTTGCACAAATTGATTTTAAGGGCACCACCCATTAACAAGATAAGATGGGGATTTAATCACCCTTCTTTGGCCCAAAAATCAGATTCCAAGCACTCACTAACCCAAGCCTAACTAAAAATGAGTAGACGTTGGCCCTAGGGACATCTCGGACTCAATTAGGAGATTATCCTAAGGGGAAAAGTGTTGAAATTTGACTCCTACAAAATCAGTGTCTAAGAAAGGGATTAAGGGCCGAAAGCCCGAAGGTTGGTGGTTATTTAATTAAGGAACGTCTTTGATGGAAAACCTCCCACCAACCTTACCCTGACCTGGCTGATTAGCTTGTGGTCAAAGTCTGCATTAAACCTCCCGTGGACAGTCTAATCAGTTAGGAGTCGTCTAGGTCATAGGTCTACCCTAACTTAGTTAGAATTTTTTTCCTTTTATTTATTTGTTTATTTGTTTGTTTTTTTCTTTCTTTTTGTTTGTATTCTATTGTGTGATATGGCTTATAATAATAATTTTTCCAACTTCAATAATAATCCATATTACACACCGACTTCATTTTCAGATATTATCAACCCGGCATATCATAACTTTAACCAACCTAGTGTGCCGGATTGGTCTTATCCGAATCAATATAACCCATGTCCCTAATCTTATAACCATAATTTCCATAATGATTTCAATTCTTCACAGAGTCAGTGGGGATTTACCTACCCAGAGTCTAATTTTTAACCAACTTGTCCTCCTTCTCCACCTAGTCCACAATATTTTCAAGATTCATACTCAGTTCCACCAGTCCAAAATAGAAAACTATCAATTTTGGAAATGTGTATGCGTGAGTCCAAACACAAATCCCAAAATCTGATGGACTCACAATTTCACCACCAATTCCAAGACAATACTTTATCTTTTCATCAAAACAATGAACCTATCAACTATGAAAAGATGCTTGAAGCCATGACTCAGGCTCAAAACGATCGTAATCGTGATATAAATATGATGGTCCAATCTCTACGTTCCCACCGTTTGACCAATTCTAATGTCACTAACCATTCTGTTAGAGCCGTTGAGTCAGGTTGTTTTGGAAATCAAGATTCTATTTCAGAACAATCATTTGAACTTGCCCAAACTCCAAATTTTGAAAAGAATATTAACAGTTTGGCAAGTTATCCTTTTCCTGAAATCGAACTTGAAAATGAATATGATCATGAATCCCAACTTAGTGATTCAATTTTACTTCCTGATTCAATAATGACTCCGGTGTCTTCACCTGATTTCAATCTTTTTCCTGAGTCAACATTGAATCCTGTGCCAATTCATCATGAAATTGAATCACCCATTCTTGATGATCATATTGAACTTGACCAATTTTACACTTTTGAAAATCCTATTGACAAATTGGCAAGTTCTCATTTTTTTCATATTGAACTCAATGAGATATGTGACCTAGATTCTCAAATCTGTGATCCAGTTCAACTTTCTGAATCAATATTGACTCCTGTTTTGTTACCAAACTTGAGTAATATTTTAGAATCAGTTTTAATTCCCCCACCTATCATTCCTGAACTTGAATCACCAATATTAAGTCACATTCCATTGTTGGAAAATCAATGTGGACTTGAGTTTCAACTTCTTGACTTGGACATACTTCTTGAACCAATCTCGACTCCTGAACCTTTACTTGACTTAAGTCACTTTCCTGAGTCGGTATTAGTTCCTATACTTCCTGAGTCCAAGTCAATCATTCTATCATTTCATACTCCATTCTGGGACAAGGCGGTTGACAAATTTGACTCTGAAATTAATTATGAAATTTGAAAATTAGATGGGGTCAAATATTTAATAAAAATCCATTATGGATTCATTATTTTAATGGGTTATATTAGAGATATTTCTGGTGGGTTCCTCCGAAACCAACGAAAAGTTGATTGGGCCGCATTTCGTGGACCAATCAGACCACCACCGGAACCACCACCTTAAGGTAACATTTTCCTTTCCTTTCTTCTTTTTCATGCATCTACGCATTAATTCATACATTGAGGACAATGCATGAGATAGGTGTGGGGGAGGGTCTAACATAACTTTGTTTTTTCTTTTATAAAAAAATAATAATTAACATTTTCTTTACTTTTAAAACTTTTTGAAAATAGAAACAATATTTTGACATATTTTTGTAAGAAATTAAGTTAATTTTAAGGAATAGGAAAAATTCAAATTAGGATTTCTTATACTTGGTCAAAATAAGATTATTTGTTTGATTTTTAGGGTTAGGAAGAAAATTTGTCAAAGTAATTTAGTCTTGATCTTTACCTTAATGAAATATGCACACTTCATACACTTACACACTTAGGGTTCAAAAACAAATATTCTTATGCCTTATATATAAAAAAAAAGAAAAAAAGAAAAAAAATATTGATTAGCTAGGTGCTTTGGCCTAAGCAAGCTTTAGTATTTATGCGAAAGATGATTAGATAAGTTTAAGAAAAAATATATAAAATCTTCTGATTAAGCTGGGTATTTGTGCCTAATAAAGCATAAGTATTCACGCCTAAAAGGGGTGCATATAATAAAATCCTTAGTTTTGTGGCCTTATTTGCTCGAGTCCATAAGTCCTTGGGGTGTTTTCTCACCCGATGCCCTAAGACCGTTTGGTTTGGGAGTCATCGATTAAAGGCTCGTTACATGGGCAGATTAGAAAGCCTAATAGAACTAAGGAATAATACCATCAAAAATATATATAAATAAATAAGGCATAAGAGTTAGAGTTAATGACCCTTCGTCAAAATTTTCACGATCACAAGGTGCATATGACTTAGGGTAAAGTAATAGACTAGATGAGAAGTATAATTTGACTCCTTACTTTGATTGATAACAAATTTTTGAATAGAGACTAAGTTTAGAAATGAAAAATTCAGTTTTCCTATAACTTATAGATTGCTTAAATCTTACAATTATATTTCAATTATTTTTCTCTTTCAAAATGCATTTCGAAAATACTAACTCTCTGTTTCTCTTTCTTTATGGATTTTGTGGGTGCAATCCGCTGAAAACCCTCACGAGACAAAACTCGTCCTCTAGGGGAAACCTAAAGGTTTAACGGCTTGTTGCACATGCTCAGTGCAATCGCGCGACTTGCGAAAGTGGTCTAATAATCCTTAGTATAGATTAGTTGTTTTGCTCGAGGACGAGCAAAAGATAGGTATGGGGGTGTGATTGGTCGCTAATGTTGCATATTTAGTATCATATTTCCATACTTATTATAGAATAAAACTCTATATTGTCCTAATTAAATGTTTAATTTATTTGCAGGCCCATTCCTTAAGGAGATGAAGAGAAATGAGCACAAAAGCCCACCAGAATTCTGAATGAAATCAGAATTAATTCGAGCTCAGTAAATCAGGAAAAAATCAAGAGGTTGAAAACCGGTTGAGAAGAATCCTCTCAGAATCGATCGGTTAAAGCCAAAAATCAAAGGCCATTTCGTCACAATCCTGGACTCAAACGAGAAAATCAACTGAAGATAAAAGCAGAACGTGAAATCGGGGAGACCCACCAACAGGGTGTGGCCACCTGGCCACACCCTGGCCGCGAAAACGCAGCCAAAGTCGCGTTTTCGCGGCTTGGTTGGGGAGTTAGGGGGAGCGTTTGCTCCCCCGATCTCCCCGGGATCCTCCTCGTGTGGGTTATGCCTATAAAAAGCCAGTATTTGCACTGAAAATGGGATGACATGCAGAGATAGGATTTAGACTAGTTTTTCATTTTTTAGTTTAGGTTTTTGTTTCTCTTTTTCATGTAATTTTAGTTTTAATTAATGTAATTCAGAGGAGATCAGACTTTCATCGAAGAACAAGAATGAAGCTTGAGCTGAGAGTGACACCGGTATAAGGTTTCTTTCATTTCTTTGATCGTTATGAAATCGAATCTATGTTCTTTATTTGTATGTACTTCTTTTTAGTTTTCTTCTTCTTCTTCTTTTCTACTTCACTTTTCTTTTTGGTACAATTGTCTTCCAAGTGAGTCTAAAAGCATCGAAAGAGCCTTACCTTTGCGAGTGCCACCGATAGCTCATGACGATGGAATTGAGTCTCTCTCTGTATCATTTCATGCTTGAGTTGTCTTGATGATGTAATGTGGAAGAGACCAATACTCAACTCTTATGGGCTATACGCTGATTGCCTCCATTTCAAGGTAACATCTTCGCTAAAGACTCAAGTAAGCTTTTGGTGAAAAGAAGGTAAGTAATTGTTTTTATTGTTGGCCCAAAGGCCCATCACTCTAGTTTTGATGATGATCAACTCATGTAGTTATAGTACTAATGATCTTGTGTTTAATTAGTGACAGATTTATGATCAAGATCTTAGTAGGTGCATAGCTTCAACAAAGGATTTGAAGTCAAGTTTTGGAGCTAGCACGGTGTTTGGACCAAGTCAAGAAGATGAGAAGGCTTCAAGTGAAGACTTCAAGAAGATGAAGACTTGTGTCTAGGTTTATTTTTAGTAAGATTTTGTTTTAGTTAAAATGTAAAAGATAGAGTAGTTGGTGGATTGCTCAAGTATACATATACACACACACACACTCTTGATAGTTTTATTTTTACAAAAGATTTTTACTTTGGAAAAATACTTTTTGGTTTTTGGAATTTCTTATATGCATGTCTTTTATCCAAAACCAAGTTTAGAGCTTAATGTCAAAAACATAGATATCTTATTTGTGTAGTGAATCATATCCATACACACTATGCTTTAATGAATTCAAAATATCTTGTTTTTGTATCATGAAGAAGTTTGGAAAACAAGTTTTAGAAAAATACAAGTTTTCAATTGAGCCAATATTTCCAAGTTACAAAAATAGTCCAAATCATTTGTAACATGCCTTGATTTTGTGCAAACATGTTTGTTTATCAAAGTATATTGGTAAAACTATTTTTGTAGATTTTTATGTATTTTATGGGATTTTTATGTGAGCCAAAAGACCAAGTTTTAATCCCTAGATTTTCTGTTCCAGGCTTCAGCCAGTCGACTAGTCGACTGACCAAGTCGACTAGGGCTGAAGTCGGTCGACCGACTCGGTCGACCGACGTGCACAGACGTGCACGCCAGCTCTGCAGGATGGCCGGCCGACCGACCCGGCCGACCGTCCAAAGAGCTCTGCTCTCTGGAAAGGCCCCGGCCGACCGTGCGGTCGACCGGACAGAGAGGTTGCTCTCTGTATCCTGGCTCGGTCGACCGGCCGGTCGATCGATGGCTCAAATGGTCTGAAATATGACCGTTGGCCGGTCGGCCGGACGGTCGACCGACAGGCCTGACAGAACCCCAACGGCTAGTTTTTCTGAGCCTATAAATTTGGGGGTTGGGCATTGTTTTCACCAATATTTGGAGAGTATTTTGAGCCAGTTTTTCCAATCTTTTTCAGAGGTTTTTCTCCACAAATTTGAGAGCAAATATTTCCTATCAAAAGGGAAGATTTTATCAAGAGTATTAAAAGAGATTCTTTGAGTTTTCCTCCACCATCTCTTTCCTTGTTTTTCTCACACAAACACTTGAGCTATCCATTGATTATTCATTCTATAGGAGTGTTGTAGTGAGAGTGTTTATTGGTGATCAAAGTGTTTAGATCACTAAGAGATCTTTTCTTGTTCCTTGAGGAGGCGGACGAGTGCGTTCGCGGTTGTTTCGAGTTCGGGTGCGAACTCTTGGTTTGAGGTGCGGCCTCGGCGAGCCGGTAGGCTTGCGGTGTGTACGGACTAGGGAGTCCGAGAGCTTGTAGGTGTTGCGGCACCGGGTGATCCATTGGGATCGATTATAGTGGAAATCCTTCGTGTGTCGAAGGCGGGGATGTAGAGCAAGTGTGCTCGAACCTCGAAACAAATCCCTTGTGTTTGTGACTGCTCTCTCTCTCTCTCTCTCTCTTTGTCTCTTGTTTATATCTTGCATGCTATTACTGTGTTAATCTTTAGATGCTTGATATACTTGTGAGCTCATATTGATATACTTGCTTGGGATTGTTTGCTAACACTTGTATTCAACCAAGAGAGCCAACGCGGCACCTCAACCCTTATCAAGGGGAATGTAGAGGAGTTTGTCCAGAGCCCTTCACGGGGAATTCGGCAACACTCTTGTGTTATACGTGATGTTTAGTTTAAATAGTTTGTTTAGGTCATAATAGTTTTTACTTCCGCATTATTTGGCATTAAGTGACATTAGATTAGCCATCACCTATTCACCCCCTAGGTGAACTTACAATTGGTATCAGAGCCAAGTGCTCTGAAATTTGGTCTAACAACCTAGAGTAAAAGATCCTCATTTTTAGGCTAATCACAATATTTTGTACACACATCAAGGACTTCATGTCACCACCCACCTTTGACATTCTTAACATCCAAATTTGGAAGGTTAAGATGTCTTTGTACCTCAAGGCCCTAGGCATTCATGTTTATCTTGCCACTACTAATAATGCATATTGTTTAGATGGTAAGAATTTTGAGGCTAATGCAAAAGCCCTTCATGCTTTAAAGTCTACCCTAAATGATGATTATTTATCTAGGGTTTTTAATATTGATTCGGCTTTTGTAGCTTAGAACATCATCACCTCCCTTGGCGAAAAGGATCTATATTATGCCGGGAGCGATTCGGATGTTGGAAGCGCACCTCCAACAAGAGCTATATGGTCCAAGGGGATGACCCCCTTGAGGTAACTACCGAATCCGAGGTAGAAGATGATAACATGTCATATGATGAGCTTACTTCATTTTGTCAAATACTTCTTGAGAAATATGACATGATTAAAAAGGAAAATAAAAATTTGAAAAAGAATTTTGATTGCATGCATAAGGAAAATGATTCATTTAGAAGTAGCATTGCATGCTTAGAAAAAGAAAATGATGATTAAAAAATGAAAATATTTCCTTGATGTCTAAATTGAATGATTTGTGTGAAGGAAATATGATTTTGAAAAATGAAATTGTTTTGGTGGAAAAACAAAAAGAAGTTGTTTTTCAAGAAAATAAGTCTTTAAAAAGAAAAATTTGTGAAAAAGAAAAAGATTTTGTTTCTAAAAAGAAAAAGAAAAATGTTTCTTTATCTCATCATGCTTTACATGCCACCACTAATGAGATTAAAGATTTGAAAAATAAAATGGATTGTTTGAGTTCAACCTTGAACTCTTGTGCATTTAACCACACTAGATTGGAATCTTTGTTTTCAATGAAACAAACTCCACATTCTCATGCACATCATCATGCATATGCTTATGTTGCACGCCACGATCATACACATACACATAAGCATTCTAAGGTGTACACATGTACACATTGTGATCGCAAAGGCCATTTAGCAAAATTTTGTTATGACAAGTTGCATCATTTTAATTTTGCTAATAATAAAAATTTTTGGGTTCCCTACAAGACTAACCCCAAAGGACCCAAGAAAATATGGGTACCAAAACCCACACCCCTTATTTTTGATATAGGTAAGGGATCTCTCAAGACGTGAGAGATTTGGTGCCTTGATGGTGGATACAAATGGACTTGATGGACACACATTTGATGCATCACTATCAAGGAGATTTTGGTGGGATGACCACCAAGCTTGGAGCTTTGGAGTTGGTAACAATTTCTAAACTCCTACTTTTTATGTACATGCTTTTTACATATATCATATTTATAGCATGTTCATGTTTTAATTGTTTTTGTACTTCATGTGGTAAATTCATGTTTAGATGTAGATTCCATTAAAACTTGTATTTATACATGTACAAATAGTGAGAACAAATTGATTCATATATGTTTACACTTCATGCTCATTTGTACCCACTATATGCACATGTATAAGCTAGTTTTGATGATTTTCTCATTTACACTTGTTTTGCCAATTTTCGTGTTTTTACTTCATGTATATGTAGTTTTAATTTAAATCTAATAAATATACATGTATACCCGTGAGTCTCTTGCCTTCATGCAAACATTATTAATAGACTCTTTTATGTTTGGGATATGTATGCATATTGTTAGTTTTGGATAAATCATAGATATACCATGAAGATTAGTGTTTTAATGAAAAATGATTTTTCATTATTAAAATGTGACTTATGATCTTTTTGAGCTTAAATGACTATTTTCATAAAAATGCTATTTACATGATCTTTTAACACTCACATCTTCATTTATTATTTCATGACTTAGTTTCATGATTATTTTGAGCTTTATAGACCATGAGTGATTAAACCTTTATGTACTTAGTTATGTTTTATGAAAAACATATGATTTGATGTATTTGAAGGATTTTTAACTAATTGTTCAAAAACTATTTTATACTAGTTATTTATTCTTCAATTAATTTATAAGTTATACTCATGATCCTATTTTTAATCCATTGGATAAATTCTTTTGTATTCTCAAGATTTGATGCTTCATGAATTGAATATTAGTTTAAATGTTAGTTTTTGTCAACACTAGGATTTATACTTGTACATATTATGGGTCACAAATAAATCTATATATAGTTGGGTTTGATTGCTTATTTGTGCCCATTAGGTGTGCTAGTATAGCCTAGTCTTGATGATCCTTACATTTTTAAACTTGTATTCTCATTTTGGATTTGTGTTATGATCATGTGCTTTCATTTCATGTATATGTTTATTTTTGCCAAACTTTAAGATATACATGTATACCTCTTGAGTCATTTGCCTTTCATGCAAATCTATATATATGGACTCAATTGTGTTTAGGGATATGTATGTATACTTCTTGTGTTGTCAAAACATACATATACCTTGAAATATTTTTTTTGTGGTGACTTTTATGTTTTCAAAATTTATGATAATTTTCACATTGTCTTATTTAAAGGAATATTGAGCTTCATTGTCATTTTCATGTGATTTACACATATTTCATGAAAAATATTATAATTTTATTCCTTGATTGAAGGATTCCGTACTAGTTTTCAAACATTTTCATTTAACTAGTTCGAGTTCTTCATGTGGTAGATTATATGATGTATACACTTAAGCTTATTTTTCTATTGGTATCATTGGATATTTTTAATTGGTATCAATATGAACTTTTTTTGTATATACTCATATTTTGTTTTCCCATATATGTATGTATTAATTTCATTTGGTATACTCATTTTTCATACATATATATGAGTTATTTTTGCTTGAGTTAAAAATGTTTTACATGTTTAAAGCACAAAGTTGTTTATGATAAGAAAATAAATATTTTAAGAAAAATTCTCAAGATTTGTTTTATTGAGAAAATTCAAAATTTTGTTTTATAAGAAAAATTCAAAAATTTTGATTTGTATTGCCTATATGCAAGGAGAGCTTAATATCTCTTCTCCATATAGATTCATGTTGAGTGTATTGTATATTGAGGAGCTTGACAACTCTTCTTTATGTGGTACACGTGTGTAGGGGGAGCTTCACATCTCCTCTTATGCATTACATATTATATGTTATGTGAATTAGGGCTTGTCATCCCTCTTTCATGTAATGTATATGTGTAGGGAAGCTAGCTTAGCGTCTTCCTCTTCATGAATGTATATCGCATATAACCTTTCTTGATTAATTTGATTTACCCCTTCTTTGGTTCTTTGTTTCGGACAAAAAGGGGGAGAAAAATTTGATGATTTTGTTTTTACTTTAACCCTTTTGTTGATGATTGACAAAAAGGGGGAGAAGTATTTGAGATATATGCATGCTTTTGGTAAAAGAATTTATGTTTATGCATATATGTTTTGTTTTGTAAATAGGAGAAAAAGAATTTGATTTGTTTTATGCTTGTTAGCATGTTTATCTCCTTGATTTGCATACATGTCATGTGCTTCATTTCCATATTATATTGTTTATTTGTTATGCATGAGTTAAGGGGGAGCTTCCTTGAAGCTTTACTTTAATCCATGCATATATAACTTCACGAGTTTTGTCAACATCAAAAAGGGGGAGATTGTTGGCCCAAAGGCCCATCACTCTAGTTTTGATGATGATCAACTCATATAGTTATAGTACTAATGATCTTGTGTTTAATTAGTGACAGATTTATGATCAAGATCTTAGTAGGTTCATAGCTTCAACAAAGAATTTGAAGTCAAGTTTTGGAGCTAGCACGGTGTTTGGACCAAGTCAAGAAGATGAGAAGGCTTCAAGTGAAGACTTCAAGAAGATGAAGACTTGTGTCCAGTTTTGTTTGTAGTAAGATTTTGTTTTAGTTAAAATGTAAAGGATAGAGTAGTTGGTGGATTGCTCAAGTATACATATACACACACACTCTTGATAGTTTTGTTTTTACAAAAGATTTTTACTTTGGAAAAATACTTTTTGGTTTTTGGAATTTCTTATATGCATGTCTTTTATCCAAAACCAAGTTTAGAGCTTAATGTCAAAGACATAGATATCTTATTTGTGTAGTGGATCATATCCATACACACTATGCTTTAATGAATTCAAAATATCTTGTTTTTGTATCATGAAGAAGTTTGGAAAACAAGTTTTAGAAAAATACAAGTTTTCAATTGAGCCAATATTTCAAAGTTACAAAAATAGTCCAAATCATTTGTAACATGCCTTGATTTTGTGCAAGCATGTTTGTTTATCAAAGTATATTGGTAAAACTATTTTTGTAGATTTTTATGTATTTTATGGGATTTTTATGTGAGCCAAAAGACCAAGTTTTAATCCCTAGATTTTCAGTTCCAGGCTTCAGCCAGTCGACTAGTCGACTGACCAAGTCGACTAGGGCTGAAGTCGGTCGACCGACTCGGTCGACCGACGTGCACAGACGTGAACGCCAGCTCTGCAGGATGGCCGGCCGACCGACCCGGTCGACCGTCCAGAGAGCTCTGCTCTCTGGAAAGGCCTCGGCCGACCGTGCGGTCGACCGGACAGAGAGATTGCTCTCTGTATCCTGGCTCGGTCGACCGGCCGGTCGACCGATGGCTCAAACGGTCTGAAATATGACCGTTGGCCGGTCGGCCGGACGGTCGACCGACAGGCCTGACAGAACCCCAACGGCTAGTTTTTCTGAGCCTATAAATTTGGGGGTTTGGGCATTGTTTTCACCAAGATTTGGAGAGTATTTTTGAGCCAGTTTTTCCAATCTTTTCAGAGGTTTTTCTCTACAAATTTGAGAGCAAATATTTCCTATCAAAAGGGAAGATTTTATCAAGAGTGTTAAAAGAGATTCTTTGAGTTTTCCTCCACCATCTCTTTCCTTGTTTTTTTCACACAAACACTTGAGCTATCCATTGATTATTCATTCTATAGGAGTGTTGTAGTGAGAGTGTTTATTGGTGATCAAAGTGTTTAGATCACCAAGAGATCTTTTCTTGTTCCTTGAGGAGGCGGACGAGTGCGTTCGTGGTTGTTTCGAGTTCGGGTGCGAACTCTTGGTTTGAGGTGCGGCCTCGGCGAGCCGGTGGGCTTGCGGTGTGTACGGACTAGGGAGTCCGAGAGCTTGTAGGTGGTTCAGTCACCGGGTGATCCATTGGATCGATTATAGTGGAAATCTTTCGTGTATCGAAGGCGGGGATGTAGAGCAAGTGTGCTCGAACCTCGAAACAAATCCTTTGTGTTTGCGATTGCTCTCTCTCTCTCTTTGTCTCTTGTTTATATCTTGCATGCTATTACTGTGTTAATCTTTATATGCTTGATATACTTGTGAGCTCATATTGATATACTTGCTTGGGATTGTTTGCTAACACTTGTATTCAACCAAGAGAGCCAACGCGGCACCTCAACCCTTATCAAGGGGAATCTAGAGGAGTTTGTCCAGAGCCCTTCACGGGGAATTCGGCAACACTCTTGTGTTATACGTGGTGTTTAGTTTAAATAGTTTGTTTAGATCATAATAGTTTTTACTTCCGCATTATTTGACATTAAGTGACCATTAGATTAGCCATCACCTATTCACCCCCCTCTAGGTGAACTTACATTTATTTCTTTTCTTTTATTTCTGTAAATTAAATCACCAACACCATATCTTCCAAATCACTTCTTTCCCAACTCATTTGTACATAGTCGCTTTCTTTCCCATTTCTTTGTAAATAGTCATTCTCCATTCTTTTCCATTTTCTCATTCTACCATTTTCTCTCTAACCTTAACATAACTCGTTTTCATTTTCATTTCTTTAAAACAAAGAAGAACTTTCGTTTTGTTTTCTTAAAGATTTCAATAAAGAACCGTGAACGCTTCTATCGCAAACCCTCCTTGTGGATCACGATCCGCATAGCCACTTGCTATAGCGGTAAGAATTGCGTACTTGCACATGTTTATTCTTAAGTTCTGAAATATTGTATTTTGTGTGCAGGTAAAGCCTCAATCAGTCATGAACTTTTACTAAACACATTTTTATGGCTCAGTTTTTCCAGACAACTAATGAAATTTTTATAATAACTTTCATTCTACATTTTGAAATAGAACAAGGAAAAATTTATTAGAAACTAGACTCCGCTATCTTTCCATTGATATATTACATGATAAGTTTTATTTGATTAAACTGCTCCAAATATTCAAACACTCATCAGCTGTGAATGAGTTTTGCAACACGATAGTTTCGACCAACATGCATTTTTTTTATAATAACTTTCATTCTATATATTGAAATTGAATAAGAAAAAATTTGCTAGAAACTAGACTCCAATATCTTTCCATTGATATATTACATAATAAGTTTTATCTAACAGATAAAAACTATTCTAGATATTCAGAAACTCATCAGCTGTGAGTGAGTTCTGCAGCATGACAGTTTCGACCAACATGCAATATTTCAGTCGTAATTAAGGTACAGATATCTGATAGGGACATGGTGTGAACCCTTAGAAATTAGACTCGATTGTCTTTCTAATGGTATATAATACGATACTATATAACCCTAACATACTGATGAATTGTGCCCAATTTTACAGATTATTTTGTTTAACAAATTTCTGCACATATTGGGAAGATTCTCTATTTAACTCAAGATGATGGTTTTATTCAGAAATTTTACAATAAAATATAGGGAAAAAAGTAGATTGAAGACTCCTTTAAAAAGATAGAAGTTAATCACTACACATCATGAGAATAGTTCTGAAAATTTAGAAAATTGAAATAGGTTTAGATCTAGATGGAATCTCCCTCACCTAGATTTTCTTCTCTTCGAAGTGGCCGTGCCTCTGCCTTGCCGCTGGTACCATGGTCGGCCGTCACCATGAAAAGAGAAAAAGAATTCGAAGAACTCAAAGAGAGATACAATTTAGGGTTTTGATCTACTTACCATGGGGAAAGAGGATGTATGAAGCAATAAAAATTAAGCTTTTACACCTCCTCCACGTCGGCCGCCCTCCAGGCCTGGCGCGCCGCTGGCGCGGCCGCGTGCGTGTGCCCCAGGGCAAGCCACACCCTTGCTTCAGAGAGTGGGAAAGAAGGTTAGGGGAGAGGGGGAAAATAGGAAGAGATAGAATGAGAGATTGAGAGAGGGAGAGTGTAGATCAAGGGTTTGATATTAGGGATGATGAAGATGAGAAGAGAGATGGGTAAATATTCATCTCTTAATTAGCACAAACCCCCTATCACCATACATATTACCAAATCAATTTCTCTCTCCTTTTTCTTCTCATGCCATATGTAATCACATAATTCAAGGTAAATCCCAACCCTTCATCATCCCCTCTCATGCACACCTACTCCCTCCACTATCTCTCTTTCTATTTTAAATTCTAGCATTTACAAATATGATGATATTTTGTATATCACTTATACACACACACACATATCCATTTACATATACAAGTCCATACACTTATACACACTTTATTCATATTTGTCAAATTTTCAATCCACTAAAATTCTTTCCCACATAAATGTGAAAGTATTCATTATACAAAATACTTGATTTCATCCTCATCCGTACTAAAATTGTATACTCCCTTAAATCATGAGTTAAAATTTTAAATAAATCATGTTAATTTAATCACCAGGGTTTTATAGTAATTTAATAATTGGGGTGTTACACTCACTGCAATCACGTCACCTGTGAAAAGTGATTTAATAATTTTCTTAGTTAGTTTTTCTGTTTTGCTCGGGAGGAGCAAAAGATAAGTGTGAGGGTCTGATTAGTGTCCACATTTGCATATTTCATATCACATCTTCACATTTATTTTATATAAAATTCTGTTAATAATAGTTTTTTTTGTATATTTCTAGGTCCGTGACATAAAAAGAAGAAGAGCCCAAAACTCCCATTTATTTGGTTATTTTTAGAGCTTAAATATAGCCATTAACTTTAGAAGTTAGATTTGTCAAAACTGAGAGCTGATATCAAAGAACGACAGCAGCTACATGGAGTAAAGTGCAGCAGGGAGGGGCACACTTTGGCGCCACATGCGTGACGCCTATATTACTGCAAAAATGCGGCTTTTGCCACGTTTTTGCCGCAATACAATGGAGCCACATGTCTGTTTGGTCCGGGAAATGTTTAGAGGATCATAATAAACTTTTTTTGAATCAATGAAAGATTATAACAATCTCAAAACTTTCGATTATAAGAGAGAAGATATTCAATCTCAAATCTTCTCTTTGTTTAATGATGGGTTCTTGACATGGTGGTGGGAAGTGAATCTTATTTTTCATTGATCGGGTGGGCGCCACAATCTTATAGGAATTTTCTCTTCGGACTATGGACGAAGTAGCACAACTCCTGTCCAATGAAATCTCAAAGATACTTGTGGCAAAATAAACTTGTACTCAGCAAGTTGTTAGAAGAGTTGAACTCTTTTGTATTCCTTAGCTAGAGATTCTAATTTCTACGGACTTGCGACCAAAAACTCTTTACTCAAAAACTCTCTCGACCCCTCTTTAGTAGCAAATTGAGCTATTTATAGGGATTTTAGGGATAAAACTGTCTCGTAAAAATACTTCATAATGGGGGTTAACTCCCTCATTACGTGGGCAGTAATTGACCTAGTAATGAGGGCAGTTATAACTAATATGCAGGCTTTGAGCCTCGCGTTTTGCCGTTGAGGTAACGCTTGAGCAACGCGAGCTTCAAGTTCTGCGTCAAGCTTCATGTGAGACGCGGGTTTCAGGCTCTGCGTCTAGGTATTGTATGGATGACCGAGACGTAAGTTTCAAGCTCTGCGTCTTGGCCATTGCAGTGAAGCAGAGACGCGAGTTTCGACTCTTACATCTTAATACTACAGCGATGCTGAGACGCGGCTTTCAAGCTCTTCATCTTGGTCATTGCAATGATGTTGAAACGCGGGTTTCAACACTCGCATCTTAGTGCTGCGCTAATGGCTATGCTGCCTTTTATCTGGAGTTTGGACTCTACTTTCTGATGACTTGTCCTCAGTGATTTTTGGACAGTTTACAAAACTCCCTCCAAAGTTTTTGATATTCCGCGGTTGACTGGGACGGATTTTGAAATACTTTGAGCTTTGATTGAATTCATGCTTTTCATGATTGGACCGACAATTATTTGAGATGCTCTGAGCTTGATCCTGTCTGGAATGTGGTCTTCGTGAGTTTACTGTAAAACTCTTTAAAGCCATCAGAGATGATCGTCGTGAGTGTCTAGATACGTAGTCCAGACCTCCACGGTGTTCTGAGTTGGTTGTTGATGTACTATTGAACCGGGGGTAAACAATCGTCTACTCGTGCTAGTGTACTGTTGAACTGATTGCGGAAGTAAAGACTGAATGCAAGTCTTGTAGACGCAGAGGTCATGTTGCCTTAGGAACGCAGACCTCATTTGAAGTGAAGACACATCTCTTACTTTGCTGAAGAGTATGCAGCCTTCGAAGTGGAGACCCGATCTTTGAAGTGAAGACGTAGCTCTCACTTTGTTGAATAGACGCAGCTCTCACTTTGCTAAAGAGACGTGACCTTTGAAGGGATGCGACTTTGTTAAATGCGAGATCCGCATTCTAGGCGTATTGCCACGTGTCTGGCGGAGTTGAGGGGACGCCTTTCGCTTAACACGTGAGATTCACATTCGTTCAAGACGCGCGCCACGTGTCGAGCGAAGATTGGGTCTTGAGACATGCGCCGCGTATCTCTGCGGATCACTGTGTTTATAAAAAGACAATAGTCTTTTAAGTGTCATCATTAGACTTTTTTTCTTCTCCGCTGAGCCTTGGATCGAGAATTTTCAAAACTTAAGAAATGCTTAAAGTTGTTTTCACTTTCTTTCATCTTTAACACCGATTTCATGGTTGAAATGGCACCAAAGACCAAACATGTTGCCTCGTCCTTGAGCGTTGTCGCTCCAGAGGCTCAAATGGTCGGTCTTTCCACGCAGGAGGCCCCCATTTTAGGTAATAAAATCATCTGAATTGGTTTCTACCATTAAAGGGGCTTGAAGAGTTTTCTTAACTCTTAAGTCTCTTCTGAAATTTGAATCGCTAACGCAAGGTTTATGCCCATGTTTGATTTTTATACGCGGCTCTTGTACTGGTAGGCAAGGCGCGGGTTTAACGACTTCGGCATCTTCGCTTCATTAGCTTGGGTCGTGTCTGTTTGTTGAACGCGGGTTTCGTTGAGCCTTGCGTTTTGATCCTAATACACAGAATTTCTCTAAGTGAGGAAAGTTCAGACGCGGACTTCATGTGATTCTCACATCTTTAAGACCGGACGCGGGCTTCACTGAGTCTCGTATCTGAGTCCAACACTTAGAAAAATTTCTAAGTTGTGGACTTTAAAACGCGAACTTCATGTGAGCCTTGCGTCTTTGAGTTTAAACACGGGTTTTGCTGATTTTCACGTCTGGATTCATTCCTACGTTTGAGTTTCAAACACTTAGACATTTTCTTTTGGATTTCTGACTATGTGTTGTCCTCTTTGCGGTGCGATATTCTTCTAGCCCTTTGACCATGAAGTGCTACTTTGGACATTGTTTTCCATCAAAAATTTGCGAAGGGAAAACTTACAAAAGAGATCGAGGAGCTTATTTTCCATCAAAAATTTGCGAAAGGGAAAATTTACAAAAGAGATCGAGGAGCGAAATTACAAGTAATTCTTTGAAGAAAGGAAATTACAGGTAGGTCTCCTCTGAGATTTCTGAGAAAATGTGCCGGTAGGAATCTGATTAGCACGCGATCACTTTATCCCTTTGACGATGCAATCGATCTGATAATTACACTGCTTCCTAATAGGATTTCTTTCTCGTTTGGTTCTAGAAATCCAAGATTTGAAAGCAGGAGAATCAAAGAACCCTTTTGCTAACAATTCCTTCTGAAAAATTGTATCCAATCTCCTGTCTGTCCGCCTCTCTGTGTGTCTCCGTCCCTTGGCTCAGTAAGGGACTATTTATAGTCAAAATGGGGTGTAACCGTCCCTTTGAATTCAGCAAAGCTGAATCAGTCATTAGCTTCGCACGAGACTCGCAAATGACCTTGTCGCGAAGCTCTTTGTGAGCTTCTGGCGAAGCTAGAGGGTTCGTGTGAACGTCCCTTTCCGTTACGATTTAATTGTCTCCATTTAATGTGGGATGAAGTGGGCACGTATAACCACCCACTTAAAGTGGCGTTAATCCCACTAAATTAGTGGGGTTCACCCATTAATCCCTCGTGAGATTTTGAAACGGTCAACTTGATGACCTGGTGAAACCCACTGCGGAGCTAGATCATGTGAAGCTAGCTCATAGCTTCAGGCGAAGTTACTTTTAGAGCCTCATGCGAAGCTAAGATTCAGCTCATAGCGGAGCTATGACTCAGCCAATAGTGGAGCTAAACCAATTAAGGTAGGGATGAGGCTTATGGCACGAAGCTCCTGGGTCAGCTTCTGGCGGGGCTAAATGGAAAGCTTCATGCGAAGCTAATAGTTAGCCTCAAAGCGAGGCTACCAAGAAAGCCTTTAGGCGAAGCTATTAGTTCCATACGGAGTTATGAAGCTTACTTTGGGCTCATGCCAAGCTAATTATTGAGTTAACTTAGCGTCTTAGGCCTGCTTAGGTCTCTTCAAAGGCCAATTTGGCTTACTATCTGCTTCACTGGTTCAGTAATGTCCAAGTTGCTACCTTGTCTCTGGTCATCAGCTTATCTTCAACTTATCTTTTATAGAGGTTGATAAGTGAGACGTCATTCAGATCGGTTGAAGATGAATACGGGAGTCCTGTCTTTTTCGAGTGTCAACAAGACCCCCTTCAAAGTTTTCGTAAATATGCAATGGAATGGTTCAAATTTTGAAATACTTTGAACTTTGATTGACGATATGTGAATGTGAACATCGCCTTGCTGGTTGAGTTAAATTTTGCTTTTAGCCCCGCTTTCGGGCTAGAATAGGTTCACCGAGGAATTGACAACCCGCTTCCGTGTAGCTTCGCGCTTATGGGTATCTTCCCCTTTGTGCTTCCTGAAGTAGCTTTGCTTCAAATTAGGTTGGAATGTGAGCATTAGCCTCGTGCCCGCTGTGCTGGAGTGACGTTCCGTTCCCAAGGCTAACCGTTTTTGCGAGTTACGAGGAGAATTGCTCCTTCTTTAAGGTTTGAATAGCTTCCCTTGCATTTACGAGGGAGATTATTCCCTTTCTCAAGGTCAAGCATTTCAATGCTTTAACTTCATCCGCACTCCTAAGCTTGAAGTGGTAGTGGCGTAGTCAGGCCATGAGACCTATAAATAGGACTCTTATAGTCCTTCTCAGGAAAATAAACTCGTCTCTTTCTAGGAGGTTTGTTTATAACCCCTCCTTATTGCTCAAGCAAGGAGACTGAGGTCCCTGAGGTAGTGAGAACTCTCACTCTGATTATTACCCGATCAAGAACTGGTGAGCCTCGGCCATCCAGTGACTTTAGGGAGTTTATCTTCCTTAATTTTCTTAACTTTGTCAGCTACCTTAGGGATTGAATTCCCTTGATCTTTGCAATTGATTTTCGAAAAAGGGGTTCAACCCTATTTTCAAGCTTCCTGATGAAGCTAGCATTCTTGCCTGATCAGGCGAAGGATCTTTCTATACGAAGTTCCTACCTAGATCTGTTAAATCTGCCATATAGGCAGAGTTTGGGACTTGGCCTCTTCAAGGTTGAGCTAGTCTTGCCATATAGGTGGGGTTAAGACTGCGTCCTTCCGGGCCAGTCTAACCTAACCATATAGGCGAGGCTAGGACTTGACCTTTTTAAAGCTTGTCTAGCCTACCTGTCTAGGCGGAGCTGAGACTTGACTTTTGCTAGGTCGGTTTGCCGTGCAAGCGAGGCTATCCTCTGCTTAGCTAAAATCCATCTTCAAGGTATAACTGGGCTGGATCTGGATAGTTTCGCCCAAAGAATAAAACTCTAACTTAGCATTTCGTCCCTCCTTTTTTTTATCTATTTGATGCTAACTTATTTTCGGTTTGCATTGCAGTGTACCGTGCTTCCAATTCTTTCGTCCTGATGAAGCATAATAAAAACTTGCCCCTTGATTTTTAAGTTGAGGTTTTGATCATAAGCAGGAGGAACATACTGGAGTAGCTGATGTGCGTTCCAAGAAGAGGCTGGCAGGGCAGCCTGCTATGGCATTCAGATGAGCATAGCGAACTTCTACACCATCTTTGAGTTATACTGTCCAGCTACAAGGACTTTCTTTACCCCTGTAGGCGAATTGGGCATGGCTTTGCATGAGATGTGAAAAGTCTCTTCTCTGCCAATAAGATCTCTCCCTTATGAAGAATACTTCCCATGCGAGGTAGAATTGGCACTTCTGGAGAAGCAGGAGCCGGCCCTGTTCGAGACTTACTGAGAGTTGATGTGCTATTTTTACATTTGCTCGAGTGTGCATGGGGGCCATAAGGGAGCTTCGAGTAGTTCGAAGAGCTGGGAGAATTATTTGTTCCCTAACTTGGAAGATGCTCCTGCAGCGGCTCACTGCGGGATTGCAGACGAGGACATTTTTCGGAGGATGTAAGAACATTCCTAGAGAGATATGGTCTCGGAAGAAGATGATGGTGCCTATGAGAAGGGTAACATTCTCAGGAGTTCTCATCATTAGGCCGTCGACCGATGTCCCGGAAGGCACTTTTAGCCAGGTTTTTATCAGGTTGATTGAAGAGATGTGGGGTGCCATCTCCTTCTACCGATGCTATCCTTCCGACTGTTTTATTGCCGGTTGTTCGTCTAGTCCAGGTCGCTTCCTTTGATTTCTCCCGGCAATGGTGTGTTATATTCAGCGGGCCTTCGTGCATTGACGGAGGCTTTCTGCAGGCCACCAACGATGAAAAGGGAAGGGCAAATTGCCCCGTGACGGATCAAATCCCAGGATTGGCTTATTATACACCTATTTGATGACACGGTTTGCTCTTCACTGCCCAGCTATTATCCAAGCTGGTGAAGAGCCTCTAGAAGGTGTTCGAATGGCGCTTCTCCTTCACTTTGAAGGATCCTCATGGTTACGGACTTATGTGGCCGCGGTTCGCAAGCTGCTGTGCTGGTACGATGTCTACAGTCTTTTCTGGTTCTTTCCCTACATTCGCAATGTGGGCTATGGCAAAGAATTCAAGGATGTAGGGGATGGAAAAACTTTGCTGAGCCGGAGGATTTTTGAATGGCTAGCTAGCATCTGGCCATCCCATATGGTGTACAGGAGCGGAGATACCTGCTATTTAGAGCCTTATGTCCCGAATCGATTTGCTCGGTAGTTCAGGTATGACCAATTATATGTAGGTAACCCGAACACCAGCCTGACCTTCATGGGGAGCTTCATTGATGATGCTCGTGCCTGGCGATTCTTCATCGCTGCTGTACCGAGGCACGGCTATGCATGCCGCTGAGGACTCCAAACCTTCTGACAACTTTAGGCTTCTGTCAGTGATATAGAACTTCGAACTCCACGCCAACTGAGTTTTCTATTAACTCTTTTAGCGTGAAGTTAATCTCTCAGCGGCTGAAGTAGAAAGTTACCGAGAGGGGCGAGAGCAGAAGGGTCCGTATGCCAGGCCTTGGGGAGTTCGTCGCTACTGCCGATAGTGAGGCTTTAGACGCAGAAAGTCCTTACTTTGAAGGAGATGTAGGTGCTAAGGCTCCACCAGATGCTCCTGGTGGGGTAGGCACAGCCCCCTGGAAGACGTGGAGGTAGAAGAGGTGGAGGAGGGAGATCCCGATGTCCACTTCAAACGAAAGCGGCTGGTGGATCTCGCAGGAAGAGGGTAGTGAAGAAGCCTCATCACTACACTCCCACCATTACTGCAGAGGGTGAATCAGCTGCTGATCGTACACATATTTTGCATTCTTTTCATTACACTCCTACATTTATCGTGTAATAAATCTGCTAATTTGTTTATCTTAAATGTCTATTTTATAGAAGATAATAATGAAGAGAAAGAGGTTTAAATCAAATAAATACCAGTTAAAATCAGATTTAATTGGATCTAATTGGTTAGCTGAGGATGATCCCAGATCTAATTTGAACAAATCAAGGATTGGGGCAAATGTTCAGTTGAAGATCAGAGCAAATCAGAAAGATAACACCAAATGAAAACCGGTAAAATTCGGATTTCTATAAATCCATTTTGGTTAACTAAAGATCAACCAAAGATAATATCAAATACAGAGAGATAAATGGATAGAGAGAGATCAACGGATGAGATGAAGCAATTTAGATTCGGATTCAGACTGTATACAGTTTAGCATTTTAATCATAACTTTCGCTACCGAATCTCAAATCTGATGATTCAAGATGATTCAGAAAGAAGATTTAAAGGTCTACAATTCTTATGTTGATCACTGTTTCGAATTCTATCATCTGATAAGTAATATTCAGTAATCAACATGCCAATGAGCTGCAGATCAGAATCTGGATAAATCAAGTTTGGAGGAAGATTGAAATTCAAAAATAGCCAACTCTTCCTATCTTCCTACGCTCTCTCTTATCACTATTTTTCTATAAATACCTATATTCATTGAGAGAGAGGGGAGACCAGAGGGCTGAAAAGTCAGAAAAAGAGAGTTTTGAGCGTTGTAATGCGAGATTGGAGAGGTCAAGGGCTTTGTATTTGATGCATATTGAAAAAATTCAGAATTCTTCTTCACGATCTTACGGCGTTCAGTCTAAGTTTTTCTTTAATTTTCTCTTTATTTATTTACTTGTACGTTATTCAACAACGATGGAGTTTTTCATGAACTTCGAAACGCGAACAGTTTTTGGCGCCATTGCCGAGGACTTGAGAAAATTTTGGTTTTGAAAAATCAATATCTAATCTTTTTCTAGTTTAATATTTTAAAAAATAAAAAATTAAAAAATTTTCAGAAAAAAATTCAGAAAGTTAAATCTAAAAAAATTCAAATTTTTTTATTTTCTTTCCATCCCTAAGTTTTAATTTCAAATTTTCTTTTGCAGAGATATTGCATGAACAAAGGAAGACTTGCACAACAAGAAGCTTGCTTGCTTATGACATATTGGTTTGCTAAAATAAAAATAAATAAAAACTTGCTTACTTCAGAGTCGTCGGAAAGGTTAGTATTTTCTAACTCTACCCACGAATCTCTTGTCAGTGGGGTTTTGGAGGTGCTTATTGATTGAATTTTATGCTGCATTAGTGCATACTTGCATAAAAGATCTTAAGAGCTGTCCCCCCTCACATAAGGTCGGGATTTCATCACCCGTTCCTTGGCTCAAAAATCACAACCGCATTTAAGTTTTTTTCCCAAGCTTGAACTAATTTAAAATCAATTAGAACTCAGCCACTAGGATTTCGAGCTCATTTAAGTGGAACTATTTTGGGAAGACTCCGGTGAACACTTTCAAGCTCACGAAAGATGGCTTTCTTATCTAGAAAGGGTGACTTAGCCATTGCGGCGGTGCCTAGCCTGGAAGAAGGACCGAGAAACTTCCCTGTCTAAGAAAGGGTGGCTGAATTTAGTAAGTATCCAGCCTGGGGGGAGAGCCGAATCGCTTGTTTTATGGGTTTAACTGGTAAACCCACTATCCTTCCAACCCAGTTAGGAGCTGTCTAACTAGGGAGAATTCTATTCTCTTAAGATTAGTGGATGAAAAAAAAAACTGATTACCTTTAAATTAAATTCAAGATAAAAAACACTTAATTGTAATTGATTGGTTGAGTCATCTTGTGTATAATCTTATTTAGGATTTAGAAAATCCTTCATCATGGCAGTACCCTGGTTCATGCGAAAGTGGGTTCGTATTAAGGGTCGATTAGAATCCATTATTGTTTCTGACCCTACTGCAACAATGGGTGACGCTAATGAAACCAAACAAATGACCTTTAAGGATTACATGTATCCTACAAGGTCCACCCAACCTTCCTGTATCACCTTGCCAGCCCTTACGACAAATTTTGAGATTAAATCGGGATGATACAGATGCTTTCAGTCTTTCGGGGATTGACAAATGAGAACCCATATCAACACGTTAGGGAATTTGAGGATATTTGTGGGATCATAAAGTATCATCAAATGACAGAAGAATCCTTAAAACTTAGATTATTTCCATTTTCTCTAAAAGAAAGAGCCAAATCTTGGCTTCTTTCTCTCCAACCGGGTTCAATTTCTACTTGGGTAGGATTAGCCGAAGCCTTCTATAGGAAGTTCTATTCTAAGCAGAAAACTGCTACCATATGTCAAGCCCTCAACACTTTTCATCAACTACAAGGAGAGATGTTCTTCACATATTTTGAAAGATTCAAGGATCTTTTACTTGAGTGTCCCCATCACGGATTCGAAAAGATCCATTTGATTCAAATTCTTTACGAAGGGTTAGACTACTCGAATAAGACCATGATTGAATCCCTTTGCAATGGAACATTCACGAGCAAAACGGCCGATGATGCATGGTAATTCTTTGAAGAGGTAGTTGAAAATACTCTAGAATTTGAGCCTGCTAGTGTTGATAATAAGCAACTTACCACCTCAACTGCCACTAATAAGGGTGGTATACATAAAGTCAACCCTAATTTTAAGAGTGATGCCAAATTGACATCAGTAGTACGAAGACTTGAAGCATTAGAACTGAGTAAGGGAACACAATCTTTAGCTCCCGAACCACTAAGCCAGTGGTATCTCCCATTTGTGTCCTTTATGACAGCCAAGACTACTTGGTTGAACAATGCCCCGGGTTGCCAATTATCAAAGCAGAGCAAGCAAACGTACTCAATACATTTCGCAAGCCCAATCCTAACAACAACCCATTTAGTGAAGCATAAAATCCGGGATGGCGGAATCATTCCAACCTTTCATGGAAGTCTCCTCAAGGACAAGGATATGGTGGATCATCATCATTTCAAGGACCATCTTCTAATAATCAATTTCACAAGGGAAATCAATTCAATACAACACCATCTTTTCCTCCATATGTCCCTTCCAATCAAAGAAAACCATCTTTAGAGGACACCCTCCAACAATTCATGCAGAGCCAACTAATAACTAATCAAACTCAAGCCCAAATCTGTCACAATCAGGATCAGACGATAGCCAGGCTCGATGATAGGTAGTAAAAAGTGCATATTTATCAATACATTTACTATCACATTTTCATATTTATTCCTATAATTTTGTACATTTACTAATATTTTATTATTTATTGTGTGCAGGCCTTGAGTAATTAATTAAATAAAGAATAAAGCCTTAAAAGAAGCCCAAAAGCCCATGTTCAAGCCCAATGCAAAAGTTGCAATTATCAAATGTCAAAGTTGCAATTACCAATTGCAAAAGTTGCAAATACTAAAAGAAGAGGGAAAGGATAGACTTCTATTCAACCCTAAATGATTGCAAGATGAGGTTAAAAGCCAAAGAAGGAGAGTGCAAAGATTACAAATTCGTTGTTAAAAGATATTGGAAGATTTGGATTTAAGGTAACTTGCTTCCCAAGTTATCCCGAAATCTCAAAATAAAGAGTCAGGATATAACTTCCAGAAGGATAAACCCAGATGGACGGACCAGAGGAGGCCACGCGTGAAAGCGCGTGGCCAGGGACACAGCTAAGGCCGCGGAAACGCGGCCCAAGCCGCGTTTACGCGGCAATCCTGACGAGTCTGGCGATAAGGTTTTTTCGAGGAGTCGTACCGAGACTCTACTTCTTCCAGCTCCTATAAATACCCCTGCAGAGTAACAGAGAAGGGCGTCCAGCGTAGTACAGAGCAAAATCTAGGGTTTTTAGGCTAGTTTGTAGTTTAGGTTTTTATTTTCTTTTTGTAATTTTAATTTTTTTATGTAAGTAAGAGAGAGGCCTATGTTGAGAGTGACACCGATGTACCCTCCTCTTTTCTTCCATTGTTTCAAGCAATAAAGGTAAACAATTTTTTTTATGTTCATCGCTTTACTTTCCTTTTCTTTTTCTTTTCTTCTTCTACTTTACGTCTGTTGGTTTTTGATGAGAATGCAAGTGAATTCCGAAGCACAAGTATAACAAAGTCTTTGTGAGTGCCAACGATACTTCATGGAGATGTTCTCCTCCTCAAGATCCGTATCACTTCATTCTTGCCCAGCTTGATGATATAATGCGAACGGGGACTGAGCTCGATCCTATGACTTATGAGTTGAACGCTTCCGAAGTAAGGTAGAACATGCAAGGTTTCCAGGTAATTCATCAACCAAACTAAGGTAAGTATTTCTTTAATTTTCTTTCTTTTCTTTTATTTTGTAGATTAAATCACCAACACTTCATCTTCCAACTCTATCTTTCCCAACTCATTGTAAATATCGCTCCTATTCCTAACCAGACTTTAACTATTATTTTCTTATTTTTCCTTTTAATAACTAAAAGAATATTTTTTAGAGAACTTGCTAAACAAGCTTCCATCGCTAGTCCCTCCCTGAGGATCACGACCCGCATAGCCATTACTACAGCTGATAGAATTGAGCACCTTGCACATCTCTATTTCTAAATCTAATATTCTGTATTTTGTGTGCAGGAAAAATCTCAATCAAAATTTTGGCGCCGTTGCCGGGGAGGGACGGTAAGTATTCTCTAAAAAATAAAAAAAATAAAAACCAAATTCTTTTATTCTTTCTGTTTGCAGGTTTGGAGAACAGGAAAACTAACAAGCAGCAAGGACATATAGCAACTCTGTGCCTCTGCCCTTGAAGGCAGAGCAACAGGGCCTACTACAGAGTCGCGGTTTCGCGGCAAAAGCCGCGTTTCCGCGGCCTGAGTAGTTCACTACTTACCCTGTTTTCTGCAGGTTGCTGCTACTTTCAAATCTGATTTACTGCTCTGTTAAAATTTGCTCTGTGATAAACCTGTACACTGCTAATTAATTAACAGTAACCTATTTGTTGAAAAAAATAAAAAAAAATTTAGACTCTTGCATATAGGCACGTGTCTATTTAATTTTTTTTAATTTCTGTTGAAGAGTGCTGGAGACAAGGTACGTTCGCATTGCATATAGACTAGGAAGCACCCTTGGCTGATTTTCTACTTTGAGTGAATATTTGTCTATTGCTTTACACGTACACAAAAAAAATTTAAGGGCATAACCCATAAATAACATAAGGTGGGGATTTCATCACCCTTCCTTGGCCCACAAATCATCTCCGTTGCACTCACAACCTTAACCCTAAATAAAAATTGAGTAGACGTTGGCCCTAGGGACATCTCGGACTCAATTAGGAGATTATCCTAAGGGGGAACGGTGTTGGAATTTGACTCCTGCCAAATCAGTGTCTAGGAAGGGGATTGAGGGCCGAAAGCCCAAAGATTGGTGATTATTTAATTAAGGAACGTCTTTGACGGAAAACCTCCCACCAATCTTGCCCTGACCTGGCTGATTAACTTGTGGTCAAAGTCTGCATTATACCTCCCGTGGACAGTCTAACTAGTTAGGAGTCGTCTAGGTCATAAGTCTACCCTAATTTAGGTTAGAATTTTTTTTATTTGTTTGTTTTCTTTTTTTTTTTTGTGTTTTATTGTGTGATATGGCATATAACAACAATTTTTTCAATTTTAATTCATATTACACACCAACCTCTTTTTCGGATATTACCAACCCGGCATATCCTAACTTTAACCAACCTACTCTGGCCGCGTTTCCGCGGCCAAAGATTGCCTTCTGGCCACGCGCTTTCGCGCATGGCCTCCTCTGGTCCATCCATCTGGGTTTATCCTTTTAGATCTGGCCTACCGACTCTTTATTTTGAAAATTCGGGATAACTTGGGAAGAAAGTTATCCTAAATTCAAATCTTCCAAATCTTTTAAAACAATTTTGTAATCTTTGCACTCTTCTCCTTTTATCTTTATCCTTATCCTGCAAGCATTTAGGGTTGGATAGAAGTCTATCCCTTTCCTCTTCTTTTAGTAATTGCAAATTTTGCACATGGTAATTGCAACTTTTGCACTTGGGCTTGCACATGGGCTTTTTGGGCTTCTTTTAAGGCTTTATTCTTTATTTAATTAATTACTCAAGACCTGCACACAATAAATAATAAAATATTAGTAAATGTGCAAAATTATAGGAATAAATATGAAAATGTGATAGTAAATGTATTGATAAATATGCACTTTTTACTACCTATCACACCCCCACACTTATCTTTTTGCTCGTCCTCGAGTAAAAATCAGAAAGAATAAGAAAAGAAAATCTAATCTATCCTAACTCACTTTCGTAGGCATCACGGTTGCACTTAGCATGTGCAACAAGCCGTTAAACCCCTAGGTTACCCTAGAGGACGAGTGTTGTCTCATGAGGGATTTCAGCGGATTACACCCACAAAATTCATAAAAAGGAAAATATTTGAAATACGTTTGAAGAGACTAAATAATCTATAAGTTTTTAGGATCCTCATTTTATTCATTCTTAAACTTAGTCTTTATATAGTAAATTGTTATCCATATTAGGTAAGGATCAAAACTGAATTTTTGTATAGTCTTTTTCGTTACCAAAAGTCATATGCATCCTTGTGAATCTTCACTAGGAATTCCTTAACTTGGACTCTCATGCCTCTTTATTATTATTTTCTCTCTTTTTTAATATGTATAACTCATCTAATTTTCTTTCGTGTAAGTATCAAGGCTTCTTGAGGCCCTCATACCTAACTAATTGACTATTAGATGTGTTAGTACATATATAAGTAATTTTTCTTAGTTTCCTTAGGCTTTCTAATCCACCCATGTAGCGAACTTAAAGTCGGTGGCTCCCAAACCGGTCGGTTTTAGGGCACCGGGTGAGAAAACACCCCACGGACTTAAGGATTCGAGTGAACTAGGCCACAAAACTAAGGACTTTATTTATAAAATCACCTTTAGGCGTGAATACTTATGCTTCTTGAGGCACATGTATCCAGCTTAATCAGTGAATTTCCCTTTCTTTTTTTTATAGGGCACAAGAGTCTTTGTCTTAGAATCCTAGATATGTAAATGTATTAGGTATGCACATTTCATTAAGGTAAAAATCAAGACTAATTACTTATTCAATTTTTCCTCCTATACCTAAAAATTCAACAATTTATTTATTTTGACCAAGTTTTTAGAAATCCTAATTATGATTTTCCTAATTCTTAAGACTAACTTAGATTTCTTTCAAAAGATAAGTCAAAATATTGTCCCTTTTTCAATTTTTTTAATTTTTTTTAAAATTTTTTTATTAGTATCTACCTATGTTAGTATGTTAGTAAACCTCCCCCTCACTTATCTCATGCATTGTCCTCAATGTATGAATGAATGCATGTATGCATGAAAAAGAAGAAAGGAAAGGCAGATGTTACCTCAAGGTGGTGGTTCCGGTGGTGATCTAATTGGTCCACGAAATGCGGCCCAATCTACTTTTTGTGGAATTCGGAGGAACCCACCAGAAATCTCTCTTGTATAACCCATTAAAATGATGTCTGTATGAACATTTTTTAAAAATTCCACCCCATCAAATTTCCAAATTTAATAATTATTTTCAGAGTCAATTGTGTCAACCGCCTTGTCCGAAAATGGAGTGTGAAAAGATGGAATGATTGACTTGGACGTCAGAAGTACGGGAACGAATACCGACTCAGGAAAGTAACTTAAATCAAGTAAGGGTTCAGGAGTCGAGCTCGGTTCAAGAAGTGTGTCCAAGTCAAGAAGTTGAAACTCAAGTCCACAATCATTTTCCAACAATGGAATGTGACTCAATATTGGTGATTCAAGTTCAGGAATGATAGGTGTGGGAATCAAAACTGACTTAGAAAGGTGACTTAAGTCAAGTAAAGGTTCAGGAGTCGAGCTTGGTTCAAGAAGTGGGTCCAAATCAAGAAGTTGAAACTCAAGTCCACAATCATTTTCTCACAATGGAATGTGACTTACTATTGGTGATTCAAGTTCAAAATTTTTATTGAGTTTTTACCTGCACATAAAATATAGAATTTCAGTTTAAGAATAATAGTGCATGGTGCTCAATACTACCGCTATAGCAAGTGGCTATGCGGGTCGTGATCCTCAGGGAGGGACTAGCGATGGAAGCTTGTTTAGTAAGTTATCTCTTTTTTATTTATTTTGTTATTTATAATGGTATTTACAATGAAGAAGTGTGAAAGAGATTAGAAAGATGTTGTGTTGGTTATCTAAACTAAAGAAATAAAAGAAAGAAAACTATAAACTAAAAAAAAAACACATACCTACCTCTTCTGCCCTGTTTACCTTTGATCCGTTGCAACGACTTACCTTGTCTTTGAAGGCATTCAAGCATGGCGTATAGGATCTTCCCCCTTCTCGATCTACACTACAAAAAGAAAAGACAAACTATACTAGCAAGAGAAGGCTTGTTCATCACCATAGGCCATCAAGGGCACTTCTTCGGCTAAGCAGTCTCGAAGCGATCAGATCTCATGGTTTACAAGACATCAGAGAGAAAAAATAAAATAAAACAAGAATAGAAGAACAAAAATAAAACAAGAATAGAAGAACAAAAGTCGTGATCCTCAGGGAGGGACTAGCGTTGGAAGCTTGTTTAGTGAGTTATCTCTTTTTTATTTATTTTGTTATTTACAATGGTATTTACAATGAAGAAGTGTGAAAGAGATTAGAAAGATGTTGTGTTGGTTATCTAAACTAAAGAAATAAAGAAAGAAAACTATAAACTAAAAAAACACATACCTACCTCTTCTGCCCTGTTTACCTTTGATCCGTTGCAACGACTTACCTTGTCTTTGAAGGCATTCAAGCATGGCGTATAGGATCTTTCCCCCTTCTCGATCTACATTACGAAAAGAAAAGACAAACTATACTAGCAAGAGAAGGCTTGTTCATCACCATAGGCCATCAAGGGCACTTCTTCGGCTAAGTAGTCTCGAAGCGATCAGATCTCATGGTTTGCAAGACATCAGAGAGAAAAAATAAAATAAAATAAAACAAGAATAGAAGAACAAAAATAAAACAAGAATAGAAGAACAAAAACAAACCTTGAGTTGATTCTATTAACAATGGAAGAAAAGTTTGACTTACACCGATGTTACCTCAGTACAAGCATGATCTCCTTCTTCCATAAAAGCATCCTCTACTCTCAGTTACATAAAGGAAAAATAAAAATTACAAAAAAAAAAAAAAAAACCTAATTTACAAACTACAAAGCCTAAGAAAAACCCTAGATTTCGCTCTATACTGCGCTGGATACCCTTCTCTGTTGCTCTACAGGGGTATTTATAGGAGCTGGAAGAAGTAGAGTCCCGGTACGACTCCTCGACGAAAACTGAACGTCTCCCTTATCTAGATTGCCGCGGAAACGCGGCTCTGGCCGCGTTTTCGCGGCCAAAGATTGCCTTCTGGCAACGCGCTTTCGCACGTGGCCTCCTCTGGTCCGTCCATCTGGGTTTATCCTTTTAGATCTGGCCTACCGACTCTTTATTTTGAAAATTCGGGATAACTTGGGAAGCAAGTTACCCTAAATTCAAATCTTTTAAATCTTTTAAAACGATTTTGTAATCCTTGCACTCTTCTCCTTTTGTTTTTATCCTTATCCTGCAAGCATTTAGGGTTGGATAGAAGTCTATCCCTTTCCTCTTCTTTTAGTAATTGCAAATTTTGCACATGGTAATTGCAACTTTTGCACTTGGGCTTGCACATGGGCTTTTTGGGCTTCTTTTAAGGCTTTATTCTTTATTTAATTAATTACTCAAGGCCTGCACACAATAAATAATAAAATATTAGTAAATGTGCAAAATTATAGGAATAAATATGAAAATGTGATAGTAAATGTATTGATAAATATGCACTTTTTACTACCTATCACACCCCCACACTTATCTTTTTACTCGTCCTCGAGTAAAAATCAGAAAGAATAAGAAAAGAAAATCTAATCTATCCTAACTCACTTTCGTAGGCATCACGGTTGCACTTAGCATGTGCAACAAGCCGTTAAACCCCTAGGTTACCCTAGAGGACGAGTGTTGTCTCGTGAGGGTTTTCAGCGGATTACACCCACAAAATTCATAAAAAGGAAAATATTTGAAATACGTTTGAAGAGACTAAGTAATCTATAAGTTTTTAGGATTCTCATTTTTATTCATTCTTAAACTTAGTCTTTATATAGTAAATTGTTATCCATTTTAGGTAAGGATCAAAACTAAATTTTTGTATAGTCTTTTTCGTTAACAAAAGTCATATGCATCCTTGTGAATCTTCACTAGGAATTCCTTAACTTGGACTTTCATGCCTCTTTATTATTATTTTCTCTTTTTTAATATGTATAACTCATCTAATTTTCTTTCGTGTAAGTATCAAGGCTTCTTGAGGCCCTCATACCTAACTAATTGACTATTAGATGTGTTAGTACATATAAAGTAATTTTTCTTAGTTTCCTTAGGCTTTCTAATCCAACCATGTAGCGAACTTAAAATCGGTGGCTCCCAAACCGGTCGGTTTTAGGGCACCGGGTGAGAAAACACCCCACGGACTTAAGAATTCGAGTGTACTAGGCCACACAACTAAGGACTTTATTTATAAAATCACCTTTAGGCGTGAATACTTATGCTTCTTGAGGCACATGTATCCAGCTTAATCAGTGAATTTTCCTTTCTTTTTTTTTATAGGGCACAAGAGTCTTTGTCTTAGAATCCTAGATATGTAAATGTATTAGGTATGCACATTTCATTAAGGTAAAAATCAAGACTAATTACTTATTCAATTTTTCCTCCTATACCTAAAAATTCAACAATTTATTTATTTTGACCAAGTTTTTAGAAATCCTAATTATGATTTTCCTAATTCTTAAGACTAACTTAGATTTCTTTCAAAAGATAAGTCAAAATATTGTCCCTTTTTCAATTTTTTTAAAATTTTTTTTTTATTAGTATCTACCTATGTTAGTATGTTAGTAAACCCTCCCCCTCACTTATTTCATGCATTGTCCTCAATGTATGAATGAATGCATGTATGCATGAAAAAGAAGAAAGGGAAGGCAGATGTTACCTCAAGGTGGTGGTTCCGGTGGTGGTCTAATTGGTCCACGAAATGCGGCCCAATCTACTTTTTGTGAAATTCGGAGGAACCCACCAGAAATCTCTCTTGTATAACCCACTAAAATGATGTCTGTATGAACATTTTTTAAAAATTCCACCCCATCAAATTTCCAAATTTCATAATTATTTTCAGAGTCAATTGTGTCAACCGCCTTGTCTGAAAATGGAGTGTGAAAAGATGGAATGATTGACTTGGACGTCAGAAGTACGGGAACGAATACCGACTCAGGAAAGTAACTTAAATCAAGTAAGGGTTCAGGAGTCGAGCTCGGTTCAAGAAGTGTGTCCAAGTCAAGAAGTTGAAACTCAAGTCCACAATTATTTTCCCACAATGGAATGTGACTCAATATTGGTGATTCAAGTTCAGGAATGATAGGTGTGGGAATCAAAACTGACTCAGGAAGGTGACTTAAGTCAAGTAAAGGTTCAGGAGTCGAGCTTGGTTCAAGAAGTGGGTCCAAATCAAGAAGTTGAAACTCAAGTCCACAATCATTTTCCCACAATGGAATGTGACTTACTATTGGTGATTCAAGTTCAAAATTTTTATTGAGTTTTTACCTGCACATAAAATATAGAATTTCAGTTTTAAGAATAATAGTGCATGGTGCTCAATACTACCGCTATAGCAAGTGGCTATGCGGGTCGTGATCCTCAGGGAGGGACTAGCGATGGAAGCTTGTTTAGTAAGTTATCTCTTTTTTATTTATTTTGTTATTTACAATGGTATTTACAATGAAGAAGTGTGAAAGAGATTAGAAAGATGTTATGTTGGTTATCTAAACTAAAGAAATAAAAGAAAGAAAACTATAAACTATAAAAAAAATACATACCTACCTCTTCTGCCCTGTTTACCTTTGATCCGTTGCAACGACTTACCTTGTCTTTGAAGGCATTCAAGCATGGCGTATAGGATCTTCCCCCTTCTCGATCTACAGTACGAAAAGAAAAGACAAACTATACTAGCAAGAGAAGGCTTGTTCATCACCATAGGCCATCAAGGGCACTTCTTCGGCTAAGCAGTCTCGAAGCGATCAGATCTCATGGTTTACATGACATCAGAGAGAAAAAATAAAATAAAACAAGAATAGAAGAAAAAAAATAAAACAAGAATAGAAGAACAAAAGTCGTGATTCTCAGGGAGGGACTAGCGATGGAAGCTTGTTTAGTAAGTTATCTCTTTTTTATTTATTTTGTTATTTACAATGGTATTTACAATGGAGAAGTGTGAAAGAGATTAGAAAGATGTTGTGTTGGTTATCTAAACTAAAGAAATAAAAGAAAGAAAACTATAAACTAAAAAAACACATACCTACCTCTTCTGCCCTGTTTACCTTTGATCCGTTGCAACGACTTACCTTGTCTTTGAAGGCATTCAAGCATGGCGTAAAGAAAAGACAAACTATACTAGCAAGAGAAGGCTTGTTCATCACCATAGGCCATCAAGGGCACTTCTTCGGCTAATCAGTCTCGAAGCGATCAGATCTCATGGTTTGCAAGACTTCAAAGAGAAAAAATAAAATAAAATAAAATAAGAATAGAAGAACAAAAATAAAACAAGAATAGGAGAACAAAAACAAACCTTGAGTTGATTCTATTAACAATGGAAGAAAAGTTTGACTTACACCGATGTTACCTCAGTACAAGCATGATCTCCTTCCTCCATGAAAGCATCCTCTACTCTCAGTTACATAAAGGAAAAATAAAAATTACAAAAAAAAGAAAAAACCTAATTTACAAACTACAAAGCCTAAGAAAAATCCTAGATTTGGCTCTGTACTGCGCTGGACGCCCTTCTTTGTTGCTCTACAGGGGTATTTATAGGAGCTTGAAGAAGTAGAGTCCCGGTACGACTTCTCGACAAAAACTGAACGTCTCCCTTATCTAGATTGCCACGGAAACGCGGCTCTGGCCGCGTTTCCGCGGCCAAAGATTGCCTTCTAGCCACGCGCTTTCTCACGTGGCCTCCTCTGGTCCGTCCATCTGGGTTTATCCTTTTAGATCTGGCCTACCGACTCTTTATTTTGAAAATTCGGGATAACTTGGGAAGAAAGTTATCCTAAATCCAAATCTTCCAAATCTTTTAAAACGATTTTGTAATCCTTGCACTCTTCTCCTTTTATCTTTATCCTTGTCCTGCAAGCATTTAGGGTTGGATAGAAGTCTATCCCTTTCCTCTTCTTTAGTAATTGCAAATTTTGTACATGGTAATTGCAACTTTTGCACTTGTGCTTGCACATGGGCTTTTTGGGCTTCTTTTAAGGCTTTATTCTTTATTTAATTAATTACTCAAGACCTGCACACAATAAATAATAAAATATTAGTAAATGTGCAAAATTATAGGAATAACTATGAAAATGTGATAGTAAATGTATTGATAAATATGCACTTTTTACTACCTATCACACCCCCACACTTATCTTTTTTGCTCGTCCTCGAGTAAAAATCAGAAAGAATAAGAAAAGAAAATCTAATCTATCCTAACTCACTTTCGTAGGCATCACGGTTGCACTTAGCATGTGCAACAAGCTGTTAAACCCCTAGGTTACCCTAGAGGACGAGTGTTGTCTCGTGAGGGTTTTCAGCGGATTACACCCACAAAATCCATAAAAAAGAAAATATTTGAAATACGTTTGAAGAGACTAAGTAATCTATAAGTTTTTAGGATCCTCATTTTATTCATTCTTAAACTTAGTCTTTATATAGTAAATTGTTATCCTTTTTAGGTAAGGATCAAAGCTGAATTTTTGTATAGTCTTTTTCGTTACCAAAAGTCATATGCATCCTTGTGAATCTCCACTAGGAATTCCTTAACTTGGACTCTCATGCCTCTTTATTATTATTATTATTATATATATATATTTTTTTTCCTTTTTTTTTAAAATGTATAACTCATCTAATTTTCTTTCGTGTAAGCATAAAGGCTTCTTGAGGCCCTCATACCTAACTAATTGACTATTAGATGTGTTAGTACATATAAAAGTAATTTTTCTTAGTTTCCTTAGGCTTTCTAATCCACCCATGTAGCGAAGTTAAAGTCGGTGGCTCCCAAACCGATCGGCTTTAGGGCACCTGGTGAGAAGACACCCCACGGACTTAAGGATTCGAGTGAACTAGGCCACAAAACTAAGGCCTTTATTTATAAAATCACCTTTAGGCGTGAATACTTATGCTTCTTGAGGCACATGTATCCAGCTTAATCAACACATTTCCTCTTTTTTTTTCTTTTTTGTTTGTTATAGGGCACAAGAGTCTTTGTCTTAGAATCCTAGATATGTAAATGTATTAGGTATGCACATTTCATTAACGTAAAAATTAAGACTAATTACTTATTCAATTTCTCCTCCTATACCTAAATATTCAACAATTTATTTATTTTGACCAAGTTTTTAGAAATCCTAGTCATGATTTTCCTAATTCTTAAGACTAACTTAGATTTCTTTCAAAAGATAAGTCAAAATATTATTATTATTTTTTTAGCAAATTGTTAGTTTCTACCTATGTTAGTATGTTAGTAAAACCTCCCCCCACACTTATCTCATGCATTGTCCTCAATGTATGAATGTATGCATGTATGCATGAAAAAGAAGAAAGGGAAGGCAAATATTACCTCAAGGTGGTGGTTCCGGTGGTGGTCTAATTGGGCCAAGCGTTGCTACCCAATCAAGATAATGTGGTATTCAGAGGAACCCACCAGAAATTTCTCTTGTATAACCCACTAAAATGTATGTATGATCATTTTTTAACAATTCCACCTCATCAAGTTTCTAAATTTCATAATTATTTTCAGAGTCAATTGTGTCAACCGCCTTGTCCCAAAATGGAGTGTGAAAAGATGGAATGATTGACTTGGACGTCAGAAGTATGGGAACGAATACCGACTCAGGAAAGAAACTTAAATCAAGTAAGGGTTCAGGAGTCGAGCTCGATTCAAGAAGTGTGTCCAAGTCAAGAAGTTGAAACTCAAGTCCACAATCATTTTCCCACAATGGAATGTGACTCAATATTAGTGATTCAAGTTCAGGAATGATAGGTGTGGGAATCAAAACTGACTCTAAAAGATTACCTAAGTTGGGTAACAAAACAGGAGTCAATAATGATTCGGGAATTTGAACTTGATCACAGATTTGAGAATCTAGGTCACATATCTCATTGAGTTCAATATCATAAAAATGATAACTTGCCAATTTATCCATGAGACTTTCAAAATTATAAAATTGGTCAAGTTCAATGTGATCATAAAAAATGGGTGATTCAATTTCATGATGAATTGGCACAGGATCCAATGTTGACTCGGGAAAAGTAAAATCAGGTGAATACACCGGAGTCATTATTGAATCAGGAAGTAGAATTGAATCACCAAGTGGGAGATCATGATCATATTCATGCTCAAGTTCTATTTCAGGAAAGGGATAACTTGCCAAACTATCAAAAATTGGAGTTTCGGTAAGTTCAAATGATGGTACTGAATTAGAATCTTGTTGTCCAAAATAACGTGGCTCGTCGGCTCTAACAGAATGGTTAGCGATATCAGAAATGGCCGAACGGTGAGAACGTAAAGATTGAACCATCATATCTATTTCATGATCACGAGCTAATCTAGCCTGAGTCATGGTTTCAAGCATCTTTTCATAGTCGATTGGTGCATCATTTTGTGATTGGACTTGAAAAGAGGAAGTGTTGTTGGGACAATCGTGATGAAATTGTGAGTCGATCAGATGCTGTGATTGTTGCTTGGACTCACGCATCATCATGTCTAAGATTGATGGTGATTGTTGCTTGGACTCATGCATACTCATCATTTTCAAGATAGATGAATTTCTATTATAAATTGGTGGATCTGAGTAGGAATCTTGGAAATATTGTGGACAAGGTGGGTACGGAGGACAAGTTGGTTGAAAATTGGACTCGGGGGAAGCGAAACCCATGAACTCTGTGAAGAGTTGAAATTATTGTGGAAATTGTGGTCATAAGATGGGGGCATGGGTTATATGCATTCGGATAAGACCATTCCGGCACACTAGGTTGGTCAAAGTTATGATATGCCAGGTTGGTAATATCCGAAAAAGACGTTGGTGTGTAATATGGATTAAAATTGAAAAAATTGTTATATGCCATATCACACAAACATAAACAAAGAAAAAGAAAACAAACAAATAAGCAAAATTTTTTTTTTAACATAAGTTAGGGTAGACCTATGACCTAGATGACTCCTAACTGGTTAGACTGTCCACGGGAGGTAGGGTATAGACTTTGACCACAAGTTAATCAGCCAGGTCAGGGCAAGATTGGTGGGAGGTTTTTCGTCAAAGACGTTCCTTAATTAAATAACCACCAATCTTCGGGCTTTCGGCCCTCAATCCCCTTCCTAGACACTGATTTGACAGGAGTCAAATTCCAACACTGTTCCCTCTTAGGATAATCTCCTAATTGAGTCCGAGATGTCCCTAGGGCCAACGTCTACTAATTTTTAGTTAGGCTTTGGTTAGTGAGTGAGGAGATTGTTTGTGGGCCAAGGAAGGGTGATGAAATCCCCACCTTATCTTATTTATAGGACAAGCCCTTAAGTCAATTTAGTGCACGTGTAAAGCAGTAGACAAATATTCACTCAAAGTAGAAAATCAGCTAAGGGTGCTTCCTAGTCTATATGCAATGCGAATGTACCTTGTCTCCAGCACTCTTCAACAAAAATTAAAAAAAATTAAATAAACACGTGCTTAAGATGCAAGAGTCTAATTTTTTTATTTTTCAACAAATGGGTTACTGTTAATTAATTAGCAGTGTACAGGTTTATCACAGAGCAAATTTTAACAGAGCAGTAAATCAGATTTGAAAGTAGCAGCAACCTGCAGAAAACAGGGTAAGTAGTGAACTACTCAGGCCGCGAAAACGCGGCTTTTGCCGCGGAACCGCGGCTCTGTAGTAGGCCCTGTTGCTCTGCCTTCAAGGGCAGGCACAGAGTTGCTATATGTCCTTACTGCTTGTTAGTTTTCCTGTTCTCCAAACCTGCAAACAGAAAGAATAAAAGAATTAGTTATTTTTTTTTATTTTTTAGAGAATACTTACCGTCCCTCCCCGGCAACGGCGCCAAAATTTTGATTGAGATTTTTCCTGCACACAAAATACAGAATATTAGATTTAGAAATAGAGATGTGTAAGGTGCTCAATTCTATCCGCTGTAGCAATGGCTATGCAGGTCGTGATCCTCAGGGAGGGACTAGCGATGGAAGCTTGTTTAGCAAGTTCTCTAAAAAATTATTCTTTTAGTTATTAAAAGGAAAATAAGAAAATAATAGTTAAAGTCTGGTTAGGAATAGGAGCGATATTTACAATGAGTTGGGAAAGATAGAGTTGGAAGATGAAGTGTTGGTGATTTAATCTACAGAAATAAAAGAAAAGAAAGAAAAGAAATACTTACCTTAGTTTGGTTGATGAATTACCTGGAAACCTTGCATGTTCTACCTTACTTCGGAGGCGTTCAATGCATAAGTCATAGGATCGAGCTCAGTCCCCGTTCGCATTATATCATCAAGCTGGGCAAGAATGAAGTGATACGGATCTTGAGGAGGAGAACATCTCCATGAAGTATCGTTGGCACTCACAAAGACTTTGTTATACTTGTGCTTCGGAATTCACTTGCATTCTCATCAAAAACCAACAGACGTAAAGTAGAAGAGGAAAAGAAAAAGAAAAGGAAAGTAAAGCGATGAACATAAAAAAAAAATTGTTTACCTTAATTGCTTGAAACAATGGAAGAAAAGAGGAGGGTACATCGGTGTCACTCTCAACATAGGCCTCTCTCTCTCTTACTTACATAAAAAAATTAAAAATTACAAAAGAAAATAAAAACCTAAACTACAAACTAGCCTAAAAACCCTAGATTTTGCTCTATACTATGCTGGACACCCTTCTCTGTTACTCTGCAGGGGTATTTATAGGAGCTGGAAGAAGTAGAGTCCCGGTACGACTCCTTGAAAAAACCTTATCGCCAGACTCGTCAGGATTGCCGCGGAAACGCGGCTTGGGCCGCGTTTCCGCGGCCTTAGCTGTGTCCCTGGCCACGCGCTTTCGCGCGTGGCCTCCTCTGGTCCGTCCATCTGGGTTTATCCTTCTGGAAGTTGTATCCTGACTCTTTATTTGAGATTTCGGGATAACTTGGGATGCAAGTTACCCCAAATCCAAATCTTTCAATATCTTTTAACAACGAATTTGTTATCTTTACACTCTCCTTCTTTGGCTTTTATCCTCATCCTGCAAGCATTTAGGGTTGAATAGAAGTCTATCCTTTCCCTCTTCTTTTAGTATTTATAACTTTTGCAATTGGTAATTGCAACTTTAACATTTGATAATTGCAACTTTTGCATTGGGCTTGAACATGGGCTTTTGGGCTTCTTTTAAGGCTTTATTCTTTATTTAATTAATTACTCAAGGCCTGCACACAATAAATAATTAAATATTAGTAAATGTGCAAAATTATAGGAATAAATATGAAAATGTGATAGTAAATGTATTGATAAATATGCACTTTTTACTACCTATCACTCGAGGTTCAGATAGAACAGTTAGCTACAACTGTTAGGGAGAGAAAAAGGACATTTCTCTAGTCAGACTCTGCCCAACCCAAGAGGACAACCTGCTCCTCAAAAAACTCCAACAGGCCAGTTTGAAATTAGTTTTGATTCAAACCGTCAAGTCCAAGCCATCCACACTTTACTGTCAGGCAAGAGAGTGGACAACCAAGGCCAAGATCCACCAAACAATCCTAATATTGTAAAAGAAAAGAAAAAAGGAACCAAAGGAGTCAACAAAGAAAGATGATCAAGTTATTGTTGACAATCAAAATAAATCTTTTGTGCCCAGAGACCCATTTCCTCAACGCCTTCAACCAACTAGGAAGAAAAATCACTGTGAGGAAATTTTGGAAGTTTTCAAAAATGTCCAAATCAACATTCCCTTCTTGGATGCCATTAATCAGATATCTTCATATGCTAAATTTCTAAAAGACCTAACCACGATCAAGAGGAAAAGTTATGTACCTCGTGAAACTGCATTTGCTACACAAGCATCATGTCTCATCCAGCAACCTATTGCATCCAAATATGAGGATCCAGGGAGTCCAACTATTTCTGTTAGGATAGGAGATCAGGTTATGGATCAGTGTCTATTAGATTTAAGGGCAAGTGTAAACCTTTTACCCTATTCTGTGTACAAACAATTAGGTTTAGGGGAGTTACAACCCACTAACCTTACATTGCTTCCAGCAGATAGGTCAGTTAAGGTCCCCAAGGGAATTATTGAGGATGTTATTTTGAAGGTTGACAAATTCTATTTTCCTGCTGACTTTGTGGTCTTAGACACTGAACCAGTTAGAAATCCAAGCAATCACTCTCCTGTGATTTTAGGGAGACCATTTCTTACTACTGCTGATGCTGTTATTAGATGTAGGAATGGAGTCATGACCTTATCATTTGAGAATATGACAGTTGAGCTAAACGTTTTCCATACTAGTTCCCAACCACATGTAATGGACGATCATGAGGAGGTCAACATGATTGATGTGTCGGTCAATCACACCTTTGAGGAGTCTTGCTATGAAAACCCCTTGGAGAAATGCTTGGCCTATTTTGGAATGAATTTTGATATTGATGAGTCTATAGAAGAGGTGAACGCATTGTTGGATTCTGTCCCCATTATGGACACCAACCTATGGAGACCTAAGGTAGAACTCTCACCATTGTCAACATCTATTCCTGTTCCATCAATTGTTAAGCCTCCCAAGTTGGAGCTCAAACCTTTACCTGACACATTGAAGTATGCCTTCCTAGGTGAGTCAGAAACCTTGCCGTAATCATATCATCTCATTTAGATAAGGACTAAGAAGAAAAGTTGCTAGATATTCTTGAGGAACATAAGAAACCCATAGGATGGACCATAGCAGACATTAAGGGAATTAGCCCCTCTGTGGTAATGTATCAAATTTATCTTGAAGAGAATGTCAAGACCTCGAGAGAACCACAGAGGCGTTTAAACCCTATTTTGAAAGAGGTGATGAGAGTAGAGAAAATAAAATAATTAGATACGGGTATCATTTATCCTATCTCTGATAGTCAGTGGGTTAGTCCAATACAAATTGTACCCAAAAAGTCTGGAGTCACAGTTGTTACTAATGAGAACAATGAGTTGGTTCCAACTCATGTTCAAAATGGTTGGCGAGTGTGCATAGACTATAGAAAACTCAACTCCATGACTCGGAAAGATCATTTTCCTCTGCCTTTCATCGACCAAATGTTAGAACGTATCGCCGGTCACGCATACTATTCCTTCCTCGATGGTTCAGGATATAACCAAATCCACATTGCTCGTGAGGACCAAGAGAAAATGACATTCATATGTCCGTTTGGCATATTTGCATATCGTCGCATGCCCTTTGGGCTATGCAATGCACCTGCTACTTTTTAGCGGTGTATGTTGAGCATCTTTTCAGATATGGTTGAGCGATTTCTAGAGGTATTCATGGATGACTTCTCTGTCTTTGGGTCTACTTTTGATGAGGGTTTATATCATCTATCATTGGTATTGATAAGATTCAAGGAGAAGAACCTAGTTCTTAATTGAGAAAAATGCTATTTCATGGTGAAATCCGGGATTATCTTAGGATACATTGTCTCTGATAGAGGTATAGAGGTTGATAAAGCTAAGGTAGAGCTAATCGCCAAATTATCACCTCCTAGAATTGTTCGGGAGGTGCGACCTTTCCTAGGCCATGCTGGATTTTACCGCTGCTTTATCAAAAAATTTTCTAAAATCTCCAAACGTCTTTGTGATCTTCTAGCAAAGGATGTTCCTTTTAAGTTCACCTCTTCTTGTTCGGAAGCCTTTGAAAGGCTGAAGACCGAGTTAACCACGACACCCATCATCCGATCACCTGATTGGAATCTCCCATTTGAGGTGATGTGTGACGCTTCCGACTATGTTGTAGGGGTTGTCTTAGGCCAACGAGTGGATAAACTTTCTCATGTCATTTGCTATGCAATAAGACTCTTAACGATGCCTAACTGAATTATTCCACCACTGAAAAAGAGTTGTTGGCAGTCGTTTTCGCTCTTGACAAATTTCGTCCATACCTTATAGGTTCTAAGGTCCTAATCTACACCGATCATGCAGCTTTAAAGTACCTTCTCACAAAAAAGATGCTAAAGCTTGTTTAATCCGTTGGATCTTACTCCTACAGGAATTTGACTTACAAATTCATGATAAAAAGGGAGCTGAGAATGTTGTAGCAAATCATTTGTCTAGGATTGTGGTCGAATCTGTGTCCGACTCACTACCTGTCCTTGAGACATTTCCTGATGAGCAGTTAATATTCGTCTCCTCTTCAATTGTTCCGTGGTATGCTGATATTGTGAATTATCTTGTCATTGAACAGATGCCCGATTCATGGACCAAGCAAAAACGATTGCATTTCTTAGCTAAGATCAATGGTTCTTTTGGGATGAACCATACTTGTTCAAGTACTGTCCCGATCAGATCATTCAACGCTGTGTTCCCGACTTAGAATTTAGGAGCATCCTTTCATTTTGCCATGACTAAGCCCGTGGAGGTCATTTTAGTGGGAAGAAAACTGTTGCAAAAATTTTGCAATGTAGTTTTTATTGGCCCACTCTATTTCGTGACGCTCATGTCTATTGTCAATCATGTGATCGTTGTCAACAATTAGGGAAGATTGCACGCTGGAATGAAATATCGTACTCGATCTTAGTTGTCGAAATCTTTGATGTTTGGGGCATTGACTTCATGGGTCCCTTTCCTATATCCTATGGATACCAATATATCCTTGTAGTAGTTGACTACGTCTCTAAATGGATAGAGGCAGTAGCATGTAAAACCAATGACCACAAAGTTGTGGTAAACTTCTTGAAAGAGAATGTATTCTCTCATTTTGGCTTTCTTCATGCAATCATCAGCGATGGTGGAAAACATTTCTGCAATCGTACATTTGAAGCCTTAATGAGAAAATATTACATCAATCATAGAGTAGCCACCCCTTACCACCCACAGACTAGTGGCTAAGTAGAAGTTTTCAATCGAGCCATCAAGACCATTCTAGAGAAAACTGTGAACACAACTAGAAAAGATCGGTCTCTTCGCCTGACTGATGCCTTATGGGCATATAGAACTGCATTTAAAACTCCTATTGGAATGTCTCCATATAGGTTAGTTTATGGCAAGGCTTGCCATCTTCCTGTCGAGTTAGAACATAAAGCATACTGGGCAATCAAACGCCTAAATTTTGATCTAGACAAGGCAGGAGAGTCTAGGAAACTTCAACTAGATGAGCTTGAAGAGACAAGGAATGATGCATATGACTGTTCAAATCGGAACAAGGATCGTATGAAGATTATGCATGATAGGATCATAACTCGGAAGGAATTTCAACCAGGGCAAAAAGTCTTACTGTACAATTCCCGTCTACATCTCTTTTCGAGAAAACTAAAATCTCGTTGGACCGGTCCGTACATTGTTCATAAGGTACACTCACATGGTGCAGTTGAGGTCTACAATACCACGGATGGTACTACTTTTCAAGTAAATGGCCATCATTTAAAACCATACCGTGAGTATCTGAGCCCAGAAGTGGAGGAAATCCTTCTAGAAGATCCTGTTTATCAGGATTATCTCTATACATACTAGGGATCCATTTATATATTATAGTTTTTGTATTTTTTCTCTTAACTAGACAATGATGGATAACATCCGCTCGTCCTCATCAGGTACTATCTACCCTTCACATTCTTACATTTGTAGCATGCTATGCATTCATTCATACATTGAGAACAATGCATGAGATAAGTGTGCGAGAGGGTTAACATAGGTTTTCTTTTAGGTTTTCTAAATAAGAAAAAAATAATAATAAAAAGATTAAAAAATAAAAAATATATATAAAAAAGATTAGATGTTATAAGAAAAAACTTTTTGAAAAGAAAAATAATACTGTGACTTATTTTTACAAGAAATTAAGTTAATTTTAAGGAATGAGAGAATCATAATTAGGATTTCTCATACTTGGTTGAAATAAGAATATTTGTTTAATTTCTAGGGATAGGAAGAAAAATTGAAAAAGTAATCCAGTCTTGATTTTTACCTTGATAGAATATACATCTTTACATACTTATATACTTAGGGTTCAAAAACAAAGATTCTTATGCCTTCAAAAAAAAAGAAAAAAAAGAAGAAAAAAATATATATTATATATAATAAGAATCCTCTGATTAAGCTGGATTTTTGTTCCTCATAAAGTATGATTATTCACGCCTAAAAGTGATTCATATCACCAAATAAATCCTTAGTTTTGTGGCCTTATATGCTCGAGCCCTAAGTCCTTGGGGTGTTTTCTCACCCGGTGCCCTAAAATCGTCTGGCTTAGGAGTCACCGACTAAGGCTCATTACATGAGCAAATTAGAAAGCCTAAGAAAGCTAAGGAATATTACCACCCTTATATATACAAATAAGGCATAAGAGTTAGAGTTGAAGAACCCTTAGTCAAAATATTCACGGTCACAAGATGCATATGACTTAGGGTAAAATAATAGACTAGATGAGAATACAATTTTATTCCTAACCTTAATTGACAACAAATATTTGAATAGAGGCTAAGTCTAGAGATGAATAATTCGATACTCTTATAACTTACAAGTTGCTTAATACTTGTAAAAACACTTCAAATATTTTCTCTTCTTTTTAAAATGTATTTTAAAAAATACTAACAAATTATTTATTTTCTTTATGAATTTTGTGGGTGTAATCCACTGAAAACTCTCAGGAGACTACAACTCCTCCTCTAGGGAAACTTAAAGGTTTAAAGGCTTGTTGCACAAGCTCAGTGCAATCACGAGAACTGCAAAAGTGGTCTAATAATCTTTAGTTTAGTTTTGTTGTTTTGCTCGAGGATGAGCAAAAGATAGGTGTGGGGGTGTGATCGTACACATATTTTGTTTTCTTTTCATTACACTCCTACATTTATCGTATAATAAATCTGCTAATTTCTTTATCTTAAATGTCTATTTTGTAGAAGATAATAATGAATAGAAAGAGGATTAAATCAAATAAATATCAATTAAAATCAAATTTAACTGGATCTATTTGGTTAGCTAAGGATGATCCCAGATCTAGTTAGAACAAATTAAGGATTGGGGTAAATGTTCAGCTGAAGATCAGAGCAAATCAGAAAGATAACACCAAATGAAAACCGATAAAATTTGAAATTCTATAAATCCATTTTGGTTAACTAAAGATCAACTGAGGATAATATCAAATACAGAGGGATAAATGGATAGAGAGAGATCAACGGATGAGATTAAGCAATTTAGATTCGGATTCAGACTGTATACAGTTTAGCTTTTTAATCATAACTTTCGCTACCGAATCTCAAATCTGATGATTCAAGATGATCTAGAAAGAATATTTAAAGAGCTACAACTCTTGTGTTGATCACTATTTTGAATTCTATCATCTGATAAGTAATATTCAGTAATCAACATGCCAATAAGCTGCAGATCAGAATTCTGGATATATCAAGTTTGGAGATAAGGGGAAGATTGAAATTCAAAAATAGCCAACTCTTCCTATCTTCTTATGCTCTCTCTTATCACTATTTTCCTATAAATACCTATATTCATTGAGAGAGAGGGGAGACCAGAGGGCTGAAAAGCTAGAAAAAGAGAGTTTTGAGCATTGTAATGCGAGATTGGAGAGGTCAAGGGTTTTGTATTTGATGCTTATTGAAAAAATTCAGAATTCTTCTTCATGATCTTGTGGCGTTCAGTCTAAGTTTTTCTTTAATTTTCTCTTTATTTATGTATTTTTTATGCTATTCTTTTCTTGCATATTTAATTCCATAAAGTCATCTCTTTTCTTTTTTAGCTTCTTTTGTTTTCAGCACGCTTAGAGGAGGGAGACAACAAGGTGACGATAAGAAACAAGTTCGCTGGTTCATCTTTCTCTTCCCTTCGTACCAATCTCTTGATTTCTTTTTTTACTTTGGTTATTCAAATCTTCGCAAAAAGATTAGTATTTCTTTCTTCTTTTGCTTTCTTCATTTTTCTTTTACTTTATTCATATTTTTATTTCGCTTTTGCTTTCTTCAACAAGATCTTTATTTATTTATTAAAAAATAAAATTCCAACCTTCATCCAAGGGATTACTCAACTAGAATAAGATAAAAGTGAGATTATTAATAACTAAAATTTCTAGAGCAAGTCTCTATGGATTCGATCTTATACTTGCCACTACACACTTTGTTAAAAAGATTCTAACAAGTTTAGATTTCATAACTTGTACATGATTCAACAACGAATGAGTTTTTCATGAACTTCAAAACGCGAATACAAGTTATGAAACCTAAACTTGCTAGAATCTTTTTAACAAAGTGTGTAGTGGCAAGTATAGGATCGAATCCACAGAGACTTGTTCTTGATAAATTTAGTTATTAAAAATCTCACTTTTATCTTATTCTAGTTGAGAAATCCCTTGGATGAAGGTTGAAATTTTGTTTTTTTAATAAATAAATAAAGATCTTGTAGAAGAAAGCAAAAGCGAAATAAAAATATGAATAAAGTAAAAGAAAAATGACGAAAGCAAAGAAGAAAAAAATACTAACCTTTTTGCGAAGATTTGAATAACCAAAGTAAAAAAAAAAATTAAGAGATTGGTACGAAGGGAAGAGAAAGATGAACCAGTGAACTTGTTTCTTGTCGTCACCTTGTTGTCTTCCTCCTCCAAGCGATGCTGAAAACAAAAGAAGCTAATAAAAGGAAAGAGATTACTTCATGGAATTAAATATGCAAGAAAAGAATAGCAGCTGCAGTGCCTCCTCCTCCTGCTCCGTTAGTTATTAAGCTATCGTCTCAGAGGCAGACTATTGATAAAGCTGTTCCCGACCTGGGTAAGATCAGTTTCATTCTTGCGATATGTACTTATATATTTCGTACAACTCATTCGTTTATCTTATGATTTAGGAACCGAGATTGCAAGAGAACTAAGAGCCGATGCTGCAAAAGAACAGGGGGATTATTATGATCCTCTGTTCACTTATAAAGAAGGTGATGAGGCTAGCTACTTCGTCGTCTCAGAAGATTCCAGAGGTAACGTGGCTGACGTTGGTCCTTCAGGTGTTGGGGCCTCTAAAGGGAGTCCCATGGCCTCCAGCTCTATAGATGGACCACAGAGGTTTCGGTGAGTGGAGGTGATCCGTATGTCCCTCCTGCATCTGCCAAAAACTTTTCTATGGAGCCCGTGGGGATTGATGCTGCCGTCGAGAAAGTTCGGAGAGAGACTGCGACTGAGGCAGTTGAGGCGGTATTGCCTCTCAGTAATACTTTGATCTTTTATGAGCAATTCTCTCCTGATATTCATTATGCCTTGCTCAATAAAGTTTTGCCACAGGTGTTCCGCCTTTGGGTGCATCGACTTCGAGGGAGCCAGCTAATTTTCCTGAGGGAATTAGGGGTGAAGCACATACTTCAACCGCGATGGATGTTACCGAGTTGGATGCCTTGTATCATGACCTGTCATCTTATCAGCCTGAACCTGCCATTGGAACTAAAGGTTTGTTGGCCCATAAGGTTACACTCTCCACTTGTTTAGAGTTTTGATGATAACAAACCAAATATGAGCTATATGGTACTAATTAGTTTGTTAAGATAAGTTTCAGGTTTGTACCATATTTGGAGGCCATTGCTTAGCTATTGCAAGAATTTTCAAGTTCATGAAGCAAAGAAGGCATATTGGACATCATAGAAGGAACATAGAAGTGAAGGCTCTAGCAAGGCATAGCTTGGCTCAAGACTTCAAGATTGCTCAAGATAATTTATTAGATTGTTTTTAGTTTAGAGTTTTGTTAAAGAATAGTGAATAGGTTTGAAGCTCCATCACACACGTTTTTGCGCACATCTTATTTCTAAGTTTAATTCATACAAATTATACAAAAATATTTTGATACAAAATCCTCTGCCTACAAATCCATATTTATGTTTTATACTTATTCCTATTTAAAACATCTTTTGGTAAACATATTCATCTCCTCAAAATTCTGTTTGAAATTTGATTTTTGGCCTGAGCCGGTCGACCGCTCGGGTCGACCGTGCCTATGTCAGGCTTTGCCGGTCGACCGCCCGAGTCGACCGTGGTTCTGGCAGATGCACGTATCAGTGTGCACGTTTCACGGTCGACCGTGACGGTCGACCGAGACCTGCCTGACTGTAACACTTTGCTCTCTGTTTGTTGGGGTCGACCGGGCTGGTCGATCGTAGCCTGCAAAGGGTATTTTCTTTGTACTAGCGGTCGACCGGGCCGGTCGACCGGACTAGCCGTTTGAACAGTAACGGCTAGTTTTCTGAGCAGATTTATTTTTGTCCTTTTCTCACTTAAGTGTGTTTAAGTGACATGTTTTGGTTTTAATACATTCTGATTAGCCTTAAAAATGTTTTATCTTTAAACCCTAGCCCTCTCCTATAAATAGGGGTGTTTAGGGAGAGTTTGGTTACTAGAAAAATTATCAAAATTTCCACAAGTTTAAGGCTTTCAAAAAGACTTGGTTTCTTGTTTTTGTGCTGAAATTCTCTCTCAATTTCTGAAGTGTTTTCAAGAATTCTCTGATTTCATTTTCTTTTCTCCTTGCACACAAGAGCTTCATTCCTACTCATTGTTCTCTAAGGACCTTTTTGTAAGGGAAGAGAATTTTGCAAGAGAGAGTTTGTGGTCTTTTGACTACTAAGAGATTGCTTGTACTTGAGATTGTGGAGTTGGGTACTCCGGTGTATTTGTGACATCTTTGTGATAGTGGAAGTGATTGGAATCCTTCTGGGGAAGGCGGGGAAGTAGAGCTGGGTGCTCGAACCTCGATAACAAATCTTGGTGTTTGCGTTTGGTTTACTTTTCTTTGTTCTTACTCTACTTTCATTGCTATTACTACTTGCTTTTGATTGTCATTGCTATATTCACTTGTTGTCATTCATCTTGTCAATCTTTGTCCCATACAACAAGGTTGCATTGCGCACCTCCAACTCATTTTACGAGGAATCAGGAGGAAGGAGTTCAGAACCCTTCACGGGGCATTCAGCTCTTAGTCTTGTTTTGGGCGATTGTTGCATCATATTATTAAATTGTGCATTGATTAGCATTATCACCTATTCACCCCCCTCTAGGTGATTTTCAATTGGTATCACAGCTTGGACTCTAGGTTTTGGCTTAACATCCAAAGAGAGATCCTTAAAATTTGCTAATCAACATTTGTATTCCTTTTGTCATCACTAGTAAACATGGCCGATAATATCAAAACCCCTCCTAAATTTGATGGACTCAATTTTCCTATTTGGAAGGTTAGGATGACTATCTTTTTGCAATCTTTAGGTAGCTTAGTAGCTAAATCCTTGACCAAACCCTATGTAGCACCCGATAGTGATGAGAGCACATGGACCGACTTCAACTTTAGAGAATATGAGGCTAACTCCAAGGCCCAAAATTCCCTCTTAACCGCCTTGAATGAGGATGACCTTACACGGGTAATTCATTGTCAATCCGCCTATGAGATTTGGCAACACTTATTGGTCACACACGAAGGGACTTCACAAGTCAAGAGAGCTAAGATAGATCTCTTGAGGTCCCAATATGAGTCTTTTAAAATGATTGATGATGAATCTATTGATTGTATGATTACTCAATTTACTAAAATCACCAATGGTCTTTCTTCTTTAGGTGATGATATTTCCAATGATCAAAAGGTGCGGAAAGTGATTCGGGCTCTTCCTACATCATGGGAGATAAAGGCCACCACCTTGAAGGAATTAAACGACAAAGACGAAATGGACCTCATTAGTCTCATTGGGAACTTAAAGACCCATGAGATGGAAAAGAAGGCAAGAGATGAAGCGGCTTCTTCAAAGAAGAAGTCCATAACCTTCAAGTCTTCATCCACCCTTGAAGACGATGAACAAGATGAAGAAGAAGATAAGGAGCTATCACTACTTGTTCGCAATGTAAAGAGAATGTACTGGAGGAACAAGCTCAACTTCCGAAGGAAATTAGAAGGCAAAGAGGAGAGGAGAATTATATACTACAATTGCCGAAAGCCCGGACACATCATGGCGGATTGCCCGGAGTTCAAGAAGAAGATGACCTCCTCCTTCAAGCCAAAGAAATCGGAAGAAAAGAAAGCATACAAGGCAACTTGGGATTCAGAAAGCGAGTCCGAGGAAGAGGCGGATATAGCGAATATGTGTTTCATGACAAACACACCAAAGGTAACCCCTCAATCTCATGATGATGAAGATGATGAATTAAGTAAGGAAGTTCTTGTTCATGCCTTTGTTGAACTTTCCGAAACTTATGATAATAAGAAGATTGAATGTTTTAAATTGCAAAAAGAAGTTGCTTTTCTAAAAAATCAACTTGCTATGGTTTCTAAAGAAAAAGATGAAATTTCTTCAAATCTCATTTCTACCCAAAATGAATTTAGTGCTTACAAAGTTGCTTGTAAGGCAAAATCTCCTATGGTTGATGAAAAAGAAATTTCTTCTTTAAAAACTAAAATAGTTGATTTTGAAAAAGTTTTGAAAGATTGTGCTTTTAACACTAAGAAACTTGAAGAAAAATTTTCTAAAAAGCACACCTCTCATGCTAAAGATTCACATGTTAAGTCTACTCATGCTCACACTACACATAACACTTCTCATGCTAAATCTTTTCATGCTCACAATTCCCATGCTCACAAATCACACACTCACTATACTTTTAAATATGGTAGAGTGTATAGATGCACATATTGTGGTAAGAATGGGCACTTGGCTAAATTTTGTTATGACCAAGTAAATAGGTCAAATAATCTTGTTTGGGTTAATGAGACTAACTCTTTAGGACCCAAGAAAATGTGGGTACCAAAATCAAGTCCTAAATTATTTGATGTAGGTACACACCAAGGCTCCAAGACGTAGGGAGCGGTGGTACCTTGATAGTGGTTGTTCAAGACACATGACATGGGACATCAATAACTTTACAACCCTATCAAGGTACGAGGAAGGTGGCTCCGTCACCTTCGGAGATGACTCCAAGGGCACTATCAATCGGTATAGGTAACATTCAAATTAGTTCATCTCCTACTATAGAAAATGTTATTTATACTTGTTGATGGTTTGAAACATAATTTGCTTAGCATTAGTCAATTTTGTGATCGTGGACTTAAAGTTATTTTTGATGATTCTTCTTGCAAGATTTTTGATGTTAAAACCAATGATTGTATTCTCACCGATTTTCGTGATGATAATGTTTATATCATTGACATGCTTAATGTGAAATGTTCTACTAAATGCTTAAATGCTTTTGATGAAAATTCTTGGCTTTGGCATAGAAGATTAGGACATGCATCTTTTGACCATCTTTCCAGGATTAATTCAAAGGAATTGGTGAAGGGTATACCTTGCTTGAAGTTTGAGAAAGACCGCATTTGTGGTGCGTGCCAACTTGGGAAACAAACCAAGTCTTCCTTCAAACCAATCAAGGATATCATGTCAACTAGGCCTTTAGAATTAATTCATATGGATCTTTTTGGACCTACTAAAACTAAGAGCTTAAATGGTAGTAGATTTGCATTTGTTTTAGTTGATGATTTTTCCCGTTTCACTTGGGTTTTCTTCTTGGAACACAAAGATCAAACTTTTTCTCGTTTTAAGATTTTTCGAAAAGGAGTTGAAAAAGAAAAGGGTTTTCGATTTTGAGAATAAGAAGTGATAGAGGTGGTGTGTAACCCCCTGATCCCCGGTGTACGTATTACCGTATCGGTACGCGATACGACGTACAAAAATTGATTTGACCTCCGTGGTAGTCTGATTGAGTTGATTTCAGTTTCAAAATTATTTTCTAATATTGTAGATTTTTCAGGATTTTCTGGAAATTTTCTGGATTATTTTGAAAAATCTCCGTAGTCGGTGTCGACCGATACCGATAATTGGCCTTGCTATTTTTATTTCACCAAGGAGTTGTATTTTGAGAATCGGCTTTCACCATATGTCTTAGAATCTCATAAGCTACGTTTGGGTATTTTTTGGGGATTTTTCTGAATTTATCGAAATCCGGGCAAACCCGGGTGTCGCTTGGTATCGGCGACAGCTTCCGGGATTTTTAATTTGCAAACCGGATAGAGTTTCTATAAACCGTCTTCATATCATGTCTCTAGATATTATTCTTTATTTTCTCTAATTTTTGGGTACCGTTCGGAGATCGTCGAATATTGAGCCAATATTATAATAATAAAATATTATTTTTTATTTAACTTTTTCTTTCTTTCTTTTCTTCTTTTCTTCTCCTTTCTTCTCCTTCCTTCCAGCGAGTTCTCCCCCACCGACTTCCTCCCTTTTTAAATCCCCCCTCCTCTCTTTCTCTCTCCTCTCTATTCTCTCTCTCTCTCCAAACTCTCTCTACTCTCCCTCTCTCTCTCTCTCTCTCTCAATCCCTCTCCCTTTTACTCTGCAGGCTTGGCCGGCGGCGACACAGGAGGCCGGCGGCGCGGGAGACCGGCCTGGCGCCGGCCATGCGCTCCGGCAGTGGCGCCGGCGGCGCGGGGAGCCGGCCTAGCGCCGGCCAGGTGCGGGTGGTGGGGGTACAAGCCCCCCTCTTCCTTTCTCTTTCCCCTTCGTGGTGGGGCTCCGGCCACGGGCAGCCGGAGCAGCGCCGGGGAGGCGCCGAGCCGGCGGGGCAGGCGCGCCGCCCGGGCGACGGCCGCGAGTGGGCGGCAGCAGCAGCCCAAGGCTGCTGCTGCCGTTGCTTCCATTTGGGTGAAAACCCAAATGGGTTTGGTTTGGGTTTAACCCAAACCCGACCCATTTGCATTAAACCCGACCCAATAAGGTAATCTTCCTTTTAGCCCCTGTAAATTTCTAAAGCACTTTTAGGCCCCTGAAAAATTACAAAGAGCCCCCTGGATAATTTCAGTTATTACATATTTAACCCCATTTTATTACTTTCAGTATTCGGGCGATAACTGGAGCATCCGGACTCCGATTTGGACGATTCGGGATCCGTTGCGATCATGGGAACGAGAGCTACAGTCCTGTAGCTAGTTAGTGAGTGTTTGCCTTTTCTAAATTTTATTTATTCTTTCATATTTATTAAAGTCGTGAATGATTGCTATAGTTACGAAACCGTAATTATGTGTTAAATAATCGAAGTGTTAAATTCCTAATTGAACTCGAGAAACGGCATATGTTATAAACCTAGACATTTAGCTAGATGATCAATTAAAGAATCACTAGACACCGTCACTGCATGGATAACTAGTATGGTTCCACACTAAGGCTACATGGACACGAAGACACGCATACTTCATTACATGGGATCTTGTCAATACTCCACTATCATCCTGACCGACCCACCGGTACACTAAATACCGTAGTGCATATATATATATATATATATATAATATATATATATATATATATATATATATATATATATATATATATATCGGTTACACTGGATAACGATATTTTATGTAGCTTTATGTAGTTTTATGCACACGTCTCACCATTACATAAGTACTGAGATTCATGACACTAATACTGCATGTCTGTGACCTACTAATATACGGATATTCTAGGACACTGGATCCCATCATTTTATAGTGATATCCTCGTTACATGGACGCACTGATCACTGTCAGGACATACACGTGCACTGAGATAGTACACGGATAGACCACTGCACGGACTACCTCATTTCATGTTTACATATCCCTGCTACACATGCCTGAATTTCATATTTACATATCACTGTTACATATGCCTGCATTTCATGTTTACATATCACTGTTACACATGCATGTCATGCTTACCTGTGACACATGCTTATATGGTTTCTCTCTATTCTTGTCATATGGATCACCATGCCTATTACATGTATTATTGTTCCATGTTCCCGTATTCATGTTATACGATTGTTTCCTGTTACGGATATGGATATTCCTGATACTGGACATGCGAGCGGTTGATATGCGATATGTGGGAATCCCACATCTATTGTTCCCGTTTCTCGATATATTGTTCATGTTATCTTGTTCATGTTATATTGTTCCTGACTCCCGTTATATTGTTCTACGCTATCAACAGAGCTCAGGTCCAGTTATCATGTTACCCGTATCATGTACAGTAGTTATTCTTGTTACATTGTATACTTGATATAAAAGATCATAAAGATAACTTGGGTATGGGGGAGACTTGACGGTTGATTAGATCTTATCGGGTGATGTACTGGATCCATATTGTTTTCCCACTGCAGGGGACGGTAGTGCTACTACCAATTGCTCCATGAGCTCTTGTTACTTGATTCATGCTCCCCTCTTAGCGGAGGGCCCTGGTCCTGGCAGCCAGGGGCTTGTTTAAGGCCGTGATCCCGGGTATGCACGGGATACACCCACCCGATAAGAACTCCTCGACCATGGGTTTCCAAATAACATAATAAAACAGTATACACAATAGTGATGTTGGGAACACTTATTATTTGGTCATTCTTTCGTCTGGATAATGGTACCCGTAGGCCATGTTCGGATGGGTTCAACTAGAGTGCGGGCTCCAGTATGAACTGCCAGTGGTATGGGACACTGGAAGAGATTGATTTAAATATCATGTGGTACTGATTTCTATTATTGTGTCAATCACATGACTTGCCTGATATATGTATACTAACTTGTTACTGTTCCTGTTATTTTGTCTGCTATCATGTTCACTGTGATCTTGCTTACCTATTACTATTCCTGTTCATGTTATTGTATCCGCTATCAGGATACCTGTAGACTTTGCTACACTACCTGATACCTATGGTGGCATACTACTCATGCACATGTACACCTTGCATCACATATATTCTGTTTTGCATTGCTTATATGCTATTCAGACACAACACAGTAGCATGTTCATATTGCATATGCCCACCTGCATGTACATTTACATCACTACCATATTCACTGTTGTTACGTCACCGCTAGATAACATTATTTAATATATAAACTAGATATGATTAGAGTCATGACCTGATGATAACCGGCTAGGTAGTGATGGTACCAAAAGATGACATGTTTATATATTTCCACTGCTTCCTATATGCTTATGATATAATATCACTTGTCCAACATCATGTATTATATATTAGTATCGTGCTTGTATTATTATGTATATATTACTGCCTCCTTCATTTTACCACTCACTAGGTCGCTTTCTGATGACCCTGGGTTTGCGTGCCCAGATTGGAGATCCGCATACCGTAGTATCTGGGCGTGTCATGGAGTCACATCGGAGCTTCCTTGTCGAGCCCCTTCATAGGTATCTTGTTGATTTCTTTCCGTTATCTTATTTGTCCCCATTTTTCATAGCTGTTATGATTCCTAACCCTTTTCTGCAGGTATTCTTGTACTTATTTCATGCTGGGACCCATGTCTATATGGAGGTTATTTACTGTACTGAGGCTTAGCGTACGTACGTGGGGATTTTTCGCCCTGCGTATGTACGTCGCCATAACGTCTCCGTATCTTTAGGATCGGGGCGTTACATAGTGGTATCAGAGCTTAGGTTCACACCTGGTGTGGGTAACCACCTGGGTCAATGCTTGAGCTCTTACCAACAGTACAATCAGGTTCAGATTAACAGATCTGTATCTGAATTTGGGGATTCCAGCAACGAGTACAAGAATACCATGACCTTGACAATTCATTCCTTGACTTGTCGATCTTCTGTCCTTACTTCCAGTTGTCAACCAGAACATCCGATTTCCTTCTCGCTTTCTTTGCATCTTATTGCTTCCCATCCGTTTGTATTCTTTCACTACCATACTTCTCCATCCCGGGTTCCTTCTAGATAGCAGAGTGCGCAGCGGAAGTGTCGTGAACCCGTCACCTTTAGGCTTTGGGGTTAGAAATCTTGTTCTCACACCTGAATAGGAATTGCGAGGACGTAATTTTTGTAAGGTGGGGAGAAATGTAACCCCCTGATCCCCGGTGTACGTATTACCGTATCGGTACGCGATACGACGTACAAAAATTGATTTGACCTCCATGGTAGTCCGATTGAGTTGATTTCAGTTTCAAAAATTATTTTCTAATATTGTAGATTTTTCAGGATTTTCTGGAAATTTTCTGGATTATTTTGGAAAATCTCCGTAGTCGGTGTCGACCGATACCGATAATTGGCCTTGCTATTTTTATTTCACCAAGGAGTTATATTTTGAGAATTGGCTTTCACCATATGTCTTAGAATCTCATAAGCTACGTTTGGGTATTTTTTGGGAATTTTTCTGAATTTATCGAAATCCGGGCAAACCCGGTGTCGCTTGGTATCGGCGACAGCTTTCGGGATTTTTAATTTGTAAACCGGATAGAGTTTCTGCAAACCGTCTTCATATCACGTCTCTAGATATTATTCTTTATTTTCTGTAATTTTTGGGTACCGTTCGGAGATCGTCGAATATTGAGCCAATATTATAATAAGAAAATATTATTTTTTATTTAACTTTTTCTTTCTTTCTTTTCTTCTTTTCTTCTCCTTTCTTCTCCTTCCTTCCAGCGAGTTCTCCCCCACCGACTTCCTCCCTTTTTAAATCCCCCTCCTCTCTTTCTCTCTCCTCTCTATTCTCTCTCTCTCCAAACTCTCTCTCTCTACTCTCCCTTTCTCTCTCTCTCAATCCCCTCTCCCTTTTACTCTGCAGGCTTGGCCGGCGGCGACACAGGAGGCCGGCGGCGCGGGAGACCGGCCTGGCGCCGGCCATGCGCTCCGGCAGTGGCGCCGGCGGCGCGGGGAGCCGGCCTAGCGCCGGCCAGGTGCGGGTGGTGGGGGTACAAGCCCACCTATTCCTCTCTCTTTCCCCTTCGTGGTGGGGCTCCGGCCACGGGCAGCCGGAGCAGCGCCGGGGAGGCGCCGGAGCCGGCGGGGCAGGCGCGCCGCCCGGGCGGCGGCCGCGAGTGGGCGGCAGCAGCAGCCCAAGGCTGCTGCTGCCGTTGCTTCCATTTGGGTGAAAACCCAAATGGGTTTGGGTTTAACCCAAACCCGACCCATTTGCATTAAACCCGACCCAATAAGGTAATCTTCCTTTTAGCCCCTGTAAATTTCTAAAGTACTTTTAGGCCCCTAAAAAATTACAAAGAGCCCCCTGGATAATTTCAGTTATTACATATTTAACCCCATTTTATTACTTTCAGTATTCGGGCGATAACTGGAGCATCCGGACTCCGATTTGGACGATTCTGGATCCGTTGCGATCGTGAAAACGAGAGCTACAGTCCTGTAGCCAGTTAGTGAGTGTTTTCCTTTTCTAAATTTTATTTATTCATTCATATTTATTAAAGTCGTGAATGATTGCTATAGTTACGAAACCGTAATTATGGGTTAAATAATCGAAGTGTTAAATTCCTAATTGAACTCGAGAAACGGCATATGTTATAAACCTAGACATTTAGCTAGATGATCAATTAAAGAATCACTAGACACCGTCACTGCATGGATAACTAGTATGGTTCCACACTAAGGCTAAATGGACACGAAGACACGCATACTTCATTACATGGGATCTTGTCAATACTCCACTATCATCCTGACCGACCCACCGGTACACTAAATACCATAGTGCATATATATATATATATATATATATATATATATATATATATATATATATATATATATATATAATATATATATATATATATATATATATATATATATATATATATATCGGTTACACTGGATAATGGCATTTTATGTAGCTTTATGTAGTTTTATGCACACGTCTCACCATTACATAAGTACTGAGATTCATGACACTGATACTGCATGTATGTGACCTACCAATATACGGATATTCTAGGACACTGGATCCCATCATTTTATAGTGATATCCTCGTTACATGGACGCACTGCTCACTGTCAGGACATACACGTGCACTGAGATAGTATACGGATAGACCACTGCACGGACTACCTCATTTCATGTTTACATATCCCTGCTACACATGCCTGCATTTCATATTTACATATCACTGTTGCACATGCCTGCATTTCATGTTTACATATCACTGTTACACATGCATGTCATGCTTACCTGTGACACATGCTTATATGGTTTCTCTCTATTCTTGTCATATGGATCACCATGCCTATTACATGTATTATTGTTCCATGTTCCCGTATTCATGTTATACGATTGTTTCCTGTTACGGATATGGATATTCCTGATACTGGACATGCGAGCGGTTGATATGCGATATGTGGGAATCCCACATCTATTGTTCCCGTTTCTCGATATATTGTTCATGTTATCTTGTTCATGTTATATTGTTCCTGACTTCCGTTATATTGTTCTACGCTATCAACAGAGCTCAGGTCCAGTTATCATGTTACCCGTATCATGTACAGTAGTTGTTCTTGTTACATTGTATACTTGATATAAAAGATCATAGAGGTAACTTGGGTATGGGGGAGACTTGACGGTTGATTAGATCTTATCGGGTGATGTACTGGATCCATATTGTTTTCCCACTGCAGGAGACGGTAGTGCTACTACCAATTGCTCCATGAGCTCTTGTTACTTGATTCATGCTCCCCTCTTAGCGGAGGGCCCTGGTCCTGGCAGCCAGGTGCTTGTTTAAGGCCGTGATCTCGGGTATGCACGGGATACACCCACCCGATAAGAACTCCTCGACCATAGGTTTCCAAATAACATAATAAAACAGTATACACAATAGTGACGTTGGGAAAACTTATTATTTGGTCATTCTCTCGTCTGGATAATGGTACCCGTAGGCCATGTTCGGATGGGTTCGACTGGAGTGCGGGCTCCAGTATGAACTGCCAGTGGTATGGGACACTGGAAGAGATTGATTAAAATATCAGGTGGTACTGATTTCTACTATTGTGTCAATCATATGACTTGCCTGATACATGTATACTAACTTGTTACTGTTCCTGTTATTTTGTCTGCTATCATGTTCACTGTGATCTTGCTTACCTGTTACTATTCCTGTTCATGTTATTGTATCCGCTATCAGGATACCTGTAGACTTTGCTACACTACCTGATACCTATGGTGGCATACTACTCATGCACATGTACACCTTGCATCACATATATTCTGTTTTGCATTGCTTATATGCTATTCAGACACAACACAGTTGCATGTTCATATTGCATATGCCCACCTGCATGTTCATTTACGTCACTACCATATTCACTGTTGTTACGTCACCGCTAGATAACATTATTTAATATATAAACTAGATATGATTAGAGTCATGACCTGATGATAACCGGCTAGGTAGTGATGGTACCAAAAGATGACATGTTTATATATTTCCACTGCTTCCTATATGCTTATGATATAATATCACTTGTCCCACATCATGTATTATATATTAGTATCGTGCTTGTATTATTATGTATATATTACTGCCTCCTTTATTTTACCACTCACTAGGTCGCTTTCTGACGATCCTGGTTTGCGTGCCCAGATTGGAGATCCGCATACCGTAGTATCTGGGCGTGTCATGGAGTCACATCGGAGCTTCCTTGTCGAGCCCCTTCATAGGTATCTTGTTGATTTCTTTCCGTTATCTTATTTGTCCCATTTTTCATAGCTGTTATGATTCCTAACCCTTTTCTGCAGGTATTCTTGTACTTATTTCATGCTGGGACCCATGTCTATATGGAGGTTATTTACTGTACTGAGGCTTAGCGTACGTACGTGGGGATTTTTCGCCCTGCGTATGTACGTCGCCATAACGTCTCTGTATCTTTAGGATTGGGGCGTTACATAGTGAGTTTGTTAACCAACTCTTCATGACTTATTGTGATGAAAAGGGAATTAAGCATGAAATGTCTTGTCCTAGAACTCCACAAGGAGTTGTAGAAAGGAAAAATAGAACACTTCAAGAGATGGCTAGGACAATGATAAGTGAGTATGACCTCCCTCAATATCTATGGGCCGAGGCCGTAAACACCGCATGCTATATATCAAATCGTATCTATTTATGTAAAAACTCTTCCAAAACATCTTTTGAAATGTATCATTCTAGAAAACCTAATGTTTCATATTTCAAAGTTTTTGGATGCAAGTATTTTATTTTGAACACTAAAGATAACTTGGGTAAATTTGATGCTAAGGCTTATGAAGCTATCTTTGTTGGATACTCTACTACTAGTAAAGCTTATAGAGTATTCAATAGATCTTCTCTTACCATTGAAGAATCCATGCATGTTAAATTTGAAGAATCTAATGTGTTTGTTGAGAATGTTGTAGAGATTGAACCATTAGGTGAAGACATGGAGAGACTATCCTTGAAGGACTCACCCGCTCAAGAAGAAAAGCTAGAATCAATTGGTGATGTTCAAGAGGATAAAGAGGAAAGCTCTCAACCGCTTCCTAAAGTTTGGAGATACGCTACAAATCATCCCAAGGAGCTCATCTTTGGTGATGCATCTAAAGGGGTAACAACTCGCTCCAAACTCCATGACCTATGTGGTAACTTTGCTTTCATTTCTCATTTTGAACCCAAAAGCATCCTCGAAGCCGAGGCGGACTCATATTGGTTGCTAGCCATGCAAGAGGAACTCAATCAATTTGAGCGCAACCAAGTTTGGCACCTTGTTCCTAGGCCCCACGATAGACCAATAATTGGTACTAAGTGGATCTTTAGAAACAAGATGGATGAGTCCAGAAATGTAATTAGGAATAAGGCTAGGTTAGTGGCCCAAGGTTACACTCAAGTTAAGGGAATTGACTTTGAGGAGACCTTTGCACCCGTAGCACGGCTTGAAGCCATACGGATGACACTAGCTTTTGCATCTTTCAAAAATTTTAAACTTTTTCAAATGGATGTAAAAAGTGCATTTTTGAATGGTTTTATAAATGAAGAAGTTTATGTTGCTCAACCTCCCAGTTTTGTTGATCATGTTCATCCCGATTTTGTTTTCAAACTTGATAAAGCTTTGTATGGATTGAAACAAGCTCCAAGAGCTTGGTATGAAAGGCTTTCTAGTTTTCTCATTTCAAATGATTTTATTAAAGGCAAAGTAGATACGACACTATTCACTAAGCATGTTGATAATGACATTTTGATTGTGCAAATTTATGTTGATGATATAATTTTTGGTTCTACTAATGAGTTTTTATGCAAGGAATTTGAAAAGGTTATGCAATGTGAATTTGAAATGTCTTCAATGGGTGAGCTTAATTTCTTTCTTGGACTCCAAATCAAGCAATTGCAAGATGGGAACTTCATATGCCAAGCCAAATACGCAAAGGAACTCGTAAAGAAGTTTGGATTTGAAGACTCAAAGGTTTGCAACACTCCCATGGCAACTACCACCAAGCTTGATAAGGATGACCAAGGTAAAAATGTTGATATTAAATTATATAGAAGAATGATAGGTAGTCTTTTGTATTTAACGGCAAGTAGGCCGGACATCATGTTTAGTGTGTGTCTTTGTGCTAGATTTCAATCGTGTCCCAAAGAGTTCCATTTTATTGCGGTAAAACGCATTATTCGTTATATTAAGGGAACGATTGGAATGGGTCTATGGTATCCGAAAACTGGAGATTTCTCAATGACGAGTTATTCGGATGCCGACTATGCGGGTTGTAGAGTAGATAGAAAGAGTACTAGTGGGACATGTCAATTTCTTGGTAATTATCTTGTTTCATGGTCCTCTAGGAAACAAAATTCCGTAGCTCTCTCAACCGCCGAGGCGGAGTATGTTGCCGCGGGGGCTTGTTGTGCACAAGTCCTTTGGATGAAACATACTCTCCTTGATTATGATTTGCATTATAACCATATAAAAATATTTTGTGATAATATTAGTACTATTCATATGACAAAAAATGCAAATCAACATAGTAAGACCAAGCACATTGAGATTAGATATCACTTTCTTAGAGATCATTTTGAGAAAGGAGATATAGATATTGATTATGTTTCTACGGATTTGCAACTTGCCGATATTTTCACTAAACCACTTGATTTTGCTAGATTTTCATTCATTTGTGGTGAACTTAATGTTTGTGTTATTGAATAAAAATGTTTCCTTAACCCTGTTTGATGTATGACAAAAAGGGGGAGAATGAGTCTTTATGTGATAGAATTATGAGTTCATATGGTTTTGGTTCCATATGAGTTTATATATGTTTCATGTTTTTAGTATGTTTTCATGAATTCTTTTAATTTGAGTTTAAGTGTGTTTGCAAGTGCTTTATATTCTCATGGTTTTTGGTTTCATGATGTTTTACTTGCAAAACATTATTATTTTTTCATTTTTAATATAGCATAATTTGAGGGGGAGCTTTCTCCTCCCCTATATTTTTGCTTATAGCCTATTTGTTTTGTCATCATCAAAAAGGGGAGATTGTTGGCCCATAAGGTTACACTCTCCACTTGTTTAGAGTTTTGATGATAACAAACCAAATATGAGCTATATGGTACTAATTAGTTTGTTAAGATAAGTTTCAGGTTTGTACCATATTTGGAGGCCATTGCTTAGCTATTGCAAGAATTTCCATGTTCATGAAGCAAAGAAGGCATATTGGACATCATAGAAGGAACATAGAAGTGAAGGCTCTAGCAAGGCATAGCTTGGCTCAAGACTTCAAGATTGCTCAAGATAATTTATTAGATTGTTTTTAGTTTAGAGTTTTGTTAAAGAATAGTGAATAGGTTTGAAGCTCCATCACACACGTTTTTGCGCACATCTTATTTCTAAGTTTAATTCATACAAATTATACAAAAATATTTTGATACAAAATCCTCTGCCTACAAATCCATATTTATGTTTTATACTTATTCCTATTTAAAACATCTTTTGGTAAAAATATTCATCTCCTCAAAATTCTGTTTGAAATTTGATTTTTGGCCTGAGCCGGTCGACCGCCCGGGTCGACCGTCCCTATGTCAGGCTTTGCCGGTCGACCGCCCGAGTCGACCGTGGTTCTGACAGATGCACGTATCAGTGTGCACGTTTCACGGTCGACCGTGACGGTCGACCGAGACCTGCCTGACTGTAACACTTTGCTCTCTGTTTGTTTGGGTCGACCGGGCCGGTCGACCGTAACCTGCAAAGGGTATTTTCTTTGTACTAGCGGTCGACCGGGTCGGTCGACCGGACTAGCCGTTTGAACAGTAACGGCTAGTTTTCTGAGCAGATTTATTTTTGTCCTTTTCTCACTTAAGTGTGTTTAAGTGACATGTTTTGGTTTTAATACATTCTGATTAGCCTTAAAAATGTTTTATCTTTAAATCCTAGCCCTCTCCTATAAATAGGGGTGTTTAGGGAGAGTTTGGTTACTAGAAAAATTATCAAAATTTCCACAAGTTTAAGGCTTTCAAAAAGACTTGGTTTCTTGGTTTTTGTGCTGAAATTCTCTCTCAATTTCTGAAGTGTTTTTAAGAATTCTCTGATTTCATTTTCTTTTCTCCTTGCACACAAGAGCTTCATTCCTACTCATTGTTCTCTAAGGACCTTTTTGTAAGGGAAGAAAATTTTGCAAGAGAGAGTTTGTGGTCTTTTGACTACTAAGAGATTGCTTGTACTTGAGATTGTGGAGTTGGGTACTCCGGTGTATTTGTGACATCTTTGTGATAGTGGAAGTGGTTAGAATCCTTCTGGGGAAGGCGGGGAAGTAGAGCTGGGTGCTCGAACCTCGATAACAAATCTTGGTGTTTGCGTTTGGTTTACTTTTCTTTGTTCTTGCTCTACTTTCATTGCTATTACTACTTGCTTTTGATTGTCATTGCTATATTCACTTGTTGTCATTCATCTTGTCAATCTTTGTCCCATACAACAAGGTTGCATTGCGCACCTTCAACTCATTTTACGAGGAATCAGGAGGAAGGAGTTCAGAACCCTTCACGGGGCATTCGGCTCTTAGTCTTATTTTGGGCGATTGTTGCATCATATTATTAAATTGTGCATTGATTAGCATTATCACCTATTCACCCCCCCTCTAGGTAATTTTCAAGGTTGAGGAGACGGTGGTTACAGAACTAATCTCACTCCTAACTATATTGGTAGGTGAGATGCCAGTGGTTTCCTTGATGTTGCCTATCCTGCCAACCACTGGGCTGAGGATAATTACCTGCCCTACGTCTCTGACACTGGTTATTGAGCCAGTTCTTCCTGAAGTAGTCACCAGTCCTACTTCTATTATGGCCAGTGTGTTAGTTTCAATGAAAACTCCTCCTCGATCACCGGCGATTCCTCGTCCTCCTCCTGCCAGTGTTTCTACCACTTCCTCCACTGTTGTGACCGTGAAACCAGTGAAAGCTTTGCCTTTAGGTGCTATTTGTTCACTGGGAGTAGTTAAAGCTGAGCAAGAATTTGTGGCTGAGATAGTTGATAGCTTCTATAAAAGTTTGAAGCGATTTGTTGCTTTGTTCTCGAAGGGCTCGACTACCTAATTTTCTGCTCTGAAGATGGTCTTGAAATATTGAAAGCATTTGAGACTTTGGAAGGGATGACCAGGCCGCTGCATTGGAGCTTCTGGTGGCGAGGCTTGAGAGAGATGTAGACGAATGGCGTCGTCTCAATAATTCAGATTTGGGCTCCTCAGTTAATGAACAGCTTGAACGTCTTACTGCTGAGATGCGTGAAGCCCATCTTCAGCACAGAAAGTAGCTAAGGCCATATCTTCAGATTTAAATTCCTTGGAGGTAAGGAAAGTAGATATTGTAGATGTCATAGATGCTTCTGATAGTGCTCTTCTCGACCCTGAGGATAAGATTGAGAAGGCCAAGGAGATGATCAAGAGAGCCAATCTTCTTCTGTCCAAGGCTGAACCGATGCGTCTTAAGGGGATCGCTCGGTTAGAGCAGCTTAAGGCCCAAAACGACGAAGTCTTTCAACAGAAGTTAGTACAAAGGGCAACTTTGGCTGAAACTGGGCTCATCTGTCCCAAACAACGAACTTTAATGAGGCCGAGTTGAGATCGCAAGCATTCATCAGAGCTGCTGAGGAGAGGAAGAACAGCCTGGCCATCCTTGAAGAACGGATCAAGTCTTATGAAGCACCATCATAGCTTGTAATCCATGTATCTCTCTTTTAGAATAAAAAAAAGTAATTTTATTTGACTCCTCTGTTGTATTTTCAACTTTCTTTGTCTTCTAAGTTTGCAATTCTCACTTTCAAGTTGTACTACAATCCTCAAAAAGAAAGGAAATGATAGTATAACTAATCTAGAAAAAGGTGATGAACCGATGGAATTAGTTATAAATTTGAAAAATAACTTGACACAAATCATGTTGAGATGACGATAGGAAAGAGCGAGATTGACGATCTTTACTGTTCAGATGTAAATATTACCATAACAAATTAAAGACCATTAGATTTGTGAATAGGTTATGATAATTGGATATCATAATGTGATAGTTCCTACTGAACCAAGACAAATGAAGTTTAGGATTTGCCAATTAAAAGTGACAAACCAGACATGAAAAATTTTGCCATTCAGAGGTGATGACCTGGACATGATGACAAAATGGAGGTGAATCCGATCTTAGGGACTCGTCTATTCAGAGGTGATAAATTGAACGTGATAGACTAAGACACATTAAACTTCAGATCCGGTGCCAGAGGTAGTCGTATTAACTTGGCAGCTAGTCCACTGGGGACTGTAAGGGTGAATTGGATCTAAGCGCCCGTCGGTTCAGAGGTAATATGGACATAACTGACTAAGAGACATCAGGCTCACAATTCGCAATCTGTTATTCAGAGGTTCAACAAGAGCTCCTGACCTTGATAGAGGGAAGGAGGATAAAGTTATGGACTTATTTGTTCAGGGGTGGTAAACTGGACATGACAGTTGAAGTACCATAAGAAAGAAAGATCTATGTACCCACTGGTTCAGAGGTAATCTGAACATAACCGATTGGGAGTTACTAGACTCAGAACCCTGCCGTTCAGAGGTGGCGAATTGGACATAACGACAAAGGATTAGTCCCTACTGGACTGAAAAATGAGACTTGGTTATTTGTCGGCTCAGAGGTAATAATGGACATAACTGATTAAGAAACCACCAAACTCAGGATTTTTTTATCGTTCAGAGGTGACAAGCTGGACATGACGGTAAAAGAAATAATCCCTTTTGATATCTTTTAGAGAAATTGTCAGAGGTATATTGTTAACGTGACAACCAAGAAAGTCCATTGGGGATTGAGTGAGAAATAATAGGCTTTGAGGGGAGTCTACTAGAAACTCGCTGGGGAGTTAAGAAATATGAATTTCATGAAAGATTATATGTCAAAGAACTTCGTGGGGATTTAGAACGAGATTTGTAAAATAGCCTGGCAGAGGTATAATGTTAACATGACCAGGATTTTGTTACGGTTAGAGGTGTTTGAACATAACAGCGATTTTGAGTGAACCTGTCATTCTATTGAAGAGAATGATAAGTATAGTTTAATTTGCTGGGGATGTTGATTTTATCCGCTGGGGAGGACATTAGAGCTTTACTATCAGAGGTTTAATGTTAGCATGATTGGTTTGACTCGTCATTTCTCAAGGAAGATGAATTTCTTCTTATGTGATCCTACCATTCCATGGACGGGAATTGGTAAGTGATTTTGGAGAGGAATCAAATCGGAACAGGTCCCTTAGGATTTTTAGCAAATCCTCAGCTGTTAACGGACTTGATATGCCTTTACCAGCTACCGTTTGAGTTGGGCTAGCCATGCAATTCCTCTCAGCATAATGAGTTGTCGAGGACTTATGTTGGGCTTGAGAGCCAGCATTTTCCTTTATCCTTAGCCGTTAGAGGCGTTGGAACATTTTGTTACTTCGAGTAATGTAATGCCTCCTCTGGGTTTTCACTCTGTAGGTGAGCTGGGGATGAATTCCGCGAGATCTTTATCTAAAGATTATCCTTCCTCGTGAATCCTCTGTCAATCCTTATCTTGCTTTCATATTGGAAAGATTCTGCAGAAGGATGCTTCACAAACCTTCTTCAATGAGTTTGGTTTGACAAGTCATCAGCTAAACTCCTTTGATCTTTCATTCGATCGGTCACCATGTGATCGGTTACCACGTCTTGATATGAATGTGTAAACAGTGGAAGGCTTCTGTAAGAGAATGCGTCACGAACCTTCTTCAATGAGTTTGGTTTGACAAGTCATCAGCTAAATTCATTTGTGTGGTCGGACCTTTTGTCATTGGGTCGAGCTTCGATCGATCGATTGAACAGGAACAGAGGGGTATACCACCATAAACTATCTACCTGAAACTGTTACTTAGGTGTGCTTGACTTCAAAATATGACCTATTCTTCTAAGTTGAAGATACATACATGTTTATATACTATAGAAGAGTGACAAGGCTAAAGCAATTTGACACCTTGTTTCTTCTTCAATGTCACTGGTGCTCGATCGGCTCGATAATAGTCGACAATGAATTAGAGGAGAGTGACAAGGCTAAAACTGCCTTGGTTCTTCTTTGATGCAACCGGTGTTCGATCGGCTCGACACTGGTTTATGTTTGCAATACGATCCCGTTAGAGAAAGAAGGGAGCGCTCTTTCCAAGTATCTTGGATCTGAAGGTCTTGATAAGAGGTGTAATGTAACTTGATCATAAGAAAGGTCCTATTAGGATAATACTTCTTTAAGAACCTACCGTTGATCGGCATCATGAGCGTATCACCGTCTGGGGTCATAAGGCGATATGCTCTGTTTGAATAGACTGTTTCTATCCTGAAAGGTCCTTCCCATTTGGGCTGAAATTTGCCTTTGGTTTTGTGCGTTATTATCATCGGTCGTTTGATGGCTAAAACCAAATCTCCTTTCTGGAAAACCCTTTGTTTAACCTTCTTATTGAAGGCCTTCGAGATTCGCGCTTGATACAACTCAATATATTGTTGAGCTTGCAATCGCTTCTCATCCAGGGCTTCGAGCTCTTGAAGACGTAACCGATCATTGTCCTCCTTTGTCATTCTAGTTATTAAAGCGACTAGTAATGATGGCATCTGGAGTTCTAATGTTATGATTGCTTCACACCCATATACTAGGGAAAAGGGTGTATTGCCTGTCGGGGTCCAAACTGTGATTCGGTAGGCACAAAGACATTCGCTAAGCTTCTCATTCCAGTCTCGCTTATTTGATGAAACAAATTTTTGAAGTAGCTTGATAATTATCTTGTTGAATGCTTCAGCCAAGTCATTAGCAGCAGGGTTATAAGCAGTTGATGCCACATTCTGAATCCGATAGTTATCACAGAACCGATAGAATACCTGCTCACGAATTGGGGACCGTTATCATGATGATCCGCGTAGGGACACCAAATCGATGGATAAGATGGTGTTTGATAAAATTAACCACGTTAGAAGTTTTAACTTCCACAAGTGGTATAGCCTCTGCCCACTTTGAAAAGTAATCGGTTATTGCTAAGATAAATCGGTTACCTTTTGTTGAAGGGGGGCTGATCGGCCCTATGACATCAATTCCCCATGCTTCAAATGGGCACTGTTGACTGAATTTTCCTGCACACAAAATATTATATGTTAGTTTTAAGAATAGATGTGCAAGTCTCAGTTCTAATCCGCGGTAGCAGGGCTATGCGGGTCGTGATCCTCAAGGAGGGACTGCGATGGAAGCGTTAAGCAAGTTATCTCTAAAAATTATCTTTTTATTATTAAGTAGTGGTATTTACAATGGGTGGTAGAAAAGAATATGGAGAAGTTGTGATTTAATCTACAAAGAAAAGAAAAGAAAAGAATACTTACTTGAGTTTGGTTGAAGAAAAACGTGAAAACCTTACATGTTCTACCTTGCTTAGGAGGCGTTCAACGCATAGATCATAAACTCGAGCCCGGTCCTTGTGCACATTATATCGTCAAGCATATCAAGAACGAAGTGATGCGAAGCTTTGGAAGTGGAGAACGTTTTCATGAACTATCGTTGGCTCTCCCGTAGCTTAGTTATACTTGTTTGGAATTCACTTGCATGTTCATCAATAACCACAAGAGATCACAGAGAAAAAGAAAGGAAAACAAAAAGAAAAATAAAATATCAGAACAATGAACAAAAGAAAAATAATTACCTTTATTGCTGAATACAAATGCAGAGAAGAGGAAGGGTACATCGGTGTCACGCTCAATATAAGCCTCTCTCTCTCTTGAAAATAAAAAGAAAAGAAAATCTAACCTAGAAACTAAAAACCCTAGCTTTTGGCCCTTGGCTCGCCTCTGGACGCTCTGTACGTTGCACTGCAGGAGATATTTATAGGTGCAGAAGGCCGAGGAGTCCTGGATGAACTTGCCCACGAAATCTGGGATTCTAACTCATCCAGAATGCCGCGCTTTTGCCGCGGGTCCGCGGCACTTTAGTGGCTTCTGGCCACGCGCTTTGGCGCGTGGCCTCTCCTGGTTCGTCCATCTGGGCGCCTGCTTCTGGAAGTTCGATCCTGGCTCTAAATATTGGGATATGGATATAACTTGGAAATCAAGTTATCTAGACTTTGTATTCTCCCAATCTCTTTTAAACGAATTTCCTTCTCATCTTTGGCTTTTATGCACATCCTGCAAGAGTTTAGGGTTGGGTAGAATTCTATCCTTCCCTCATCTTTGATAATTGCAACTTTAGCCCTTGTATAATTGCACTTTGACAATCTGATATTTGCACTTTGACTCTTGGGCTTCAAATATGGGCTTTTGGGCTCGTTTTAAGCTTTAATTCTTTCTTTTTATTATTTCGAGGCCTGCACACAATAAATTACAAATCATTAATAAATGTGCAGAATTAAATGAATAAATATGAAAATGTGATGGTAAATATGATGATAAAAATGCACTTTTCACTACCAATCACACCCCCACACTTATCTTTTTGCTCGTCCTCGAGTAAAAACAAAGAAAAAGAAAAAGTTAATCTAACCTAACTCACTTTCGTAGGAATCACGATTGCACTTAGCACGTGCAACAAGCCGTTAAACCTCTAGGTTACCCTAGAGGACGAGTGTTGTCTCGTGAGGGTTTTCAGCGGATTACACCCACAAAATCCATAAAAAGGAAAATATTTGAATTATTATTGAAGAGACTAAGTAGTCTATAAGTTTTAAGATTATCATTTTTATTCATTCTTTAAACTTAGTCTTAATAAAGTTAATTGTTTTCCATTTTAGGTAAGGATTAAAATTGAATTTCTAATATAGTCTTTTTCGTTACCAAAAGTCATACGCACCCTTGTGAATCTAGGAATTCCTTAACTTGGACTCTCATGCCTCATTATTATTTTTATAACATCATCTAATTTTCTTTCGTGTAAGTATCAAGGCTTCTTGAGGCCCTCATACCTAACTAATTGACTATTAGATGTGTTAATATATATATATATATATATATATATATATTTTTGGCATGTATAACTCATCTAATTTTCTTTCGTATAAGTATCAAGGCTTCTTGAGGCCCTCATACCTAACTAATTGATTATTAGATGTGTTAATACATATATTATATTTCTTAGTTTTCTTAGGCTTTCTAATCCACCCATGTAGCGAACTTAAAGTCGATGACTCCCAAACCGGTTGGCTTTAGGGCACCAGGTGAGAAAACACCCCGCGGACTCAAATTCGAGTGAACTAGGCCCCAAAACTAAGGACTTTATTTTATTTACTCACCTTTAGGCATGAATACTTATGCTTCTTGAGGCACATGTATCAGCTTAATTGGTGATTTTTTTTCTTCTCTTTTTTTTTTCTTTTTTTTTTTATATATATATGAGGCACAAGGTCTTTGTCTTAGAATCCTAGATATGCATTTGGTATGCACATTTCATTAAGGTAAAAATTAAGACTAATTATTTATTCAATTTCTCTCCTATACCTAAAAATTAAACAATTTATTTATTTTGACCAAGTTTTTAGAAATCCTAATCATGATTTTCCTAATCCTTAAAACTAACTTAGATTTCTTTCAAAAAATAAGTCAAAATATTTCCTTTTTATAACATTTTTTTTTATTAGCAATTTTTTTTTTAGTTTTTACTTAAGTTAGTATGTTAGTAAAGCCCACCCCCACACTTATCTCATGCATTGTCCTCAATGTATGAATGAATGCATATATGCATGAAACAGAACAAGGGAAGGCGGAAGTTACCTTAGGGTGGTGGTTCCGGAGGTGGTCTAATTGGTCCACGAAATGCGGCCCAAACAAGATAACGTGGTAGTTCACGGGACCTACCTTTATTGACCTCTTTTTTATTTACATATTTACAATCCCCAGAATGAATAGGATCATGGAAGATCCTCTCGTGAAACTTACTCCCTTTACATGACCAGTCCTGAAAAATCATCACAGAGTCATGGTCTATACCTATGTCCAACAAAAGAATGTGACTTGGTAAAATGGTTGACTTAGACTCAAGAATGATAGGTTCAGGATCTAATACCGACTCAGGAAAGAAACTCAAATCAAGTAAAGGTTCAGGAGTCGGGCTAGGATCAAGAAGTGGGTCCAAGTCAAGAAATTGAAACTCAAGTCTACAATCATTTTCCCACAATGGAATGTGACTCAATGTTGGTGATTCAAGTTCAGGAATGATAGGTGTGGGAATCAAAACTGACTCTAAAATATTACCTAAGTCGGGTAACAAAACAGGAGTCAATAATGATTCGGGAATTTGAACTTGATCATAGATTTGGGAATCTAGGTCACATATCTCATTAGTTTCAATCTCATAAACATGGGAACTTGCCAATTTTTCCATGGGACTTTCAAAATTGCACAATTGGTCAAGTTTAATATGATCATCAAAAATGGGTGATTCAATTTCATGATCTATGGGTATGGGAATAAATGTTGGCTCAGAAAATTGGTCCAAATTGGGTAAGGATACTGGAGTCAACATAGATTCGAAGATGAAAACTGAATCGCAAAGTTGGGGATCGGGTTCACATTCATAATCTAATTCAATCTCATTGAAATTAAAACTAGCCAACTTGTCTAAGGATTGGGGTTGAGCAAGTTCATATTGATGTGATGAAATTGAATTTTGATCAAGGTCTTCTAGACAGAATGATTCTTGGTTCCTATCAACTTGGTTGGTTCGCTCAAGAATGTTTGAAAGTCTAGAAATTTGATCATTCATTATATCTTGCAATCGATCCACTTTTTCTTCTAACCCATCGAATAGATCAATGGAGGACTGAAACCTTGGTGATGTAGGAAAAGACGTATATGAAGATACTGGTTGAACAGGTGGTTGACCATATGGCTCAGGGGTATTGAATCCCCATTGACTCTGTGAAGAGTAGTGATGATTATTCCAATCTTGTTCATAGTATTGGGACTGGGGCATGTAATGATTCGGATAAGACCAATCTGGCACACTAGGTTGGTTAGAGTTATGATATGCCGGGTTGGTAATATCCGAAAAAGAGGTTGGTGTATAATATGGATCCTCATTAAAATTGAAAAAAATATTGTTATAGGCCATATCACACAAAGCAAACAAAAGAAAAACAAACAAAAAAGAAAAATTTCTACCCTAAGTTAGGGTAGACCTAGACCTAGACGACTCCTAACTGGTTAGACTGTCCACGGGAGGTAGGGTGTAGACTTTGACCACAAGTTAATCAGCCAGGTCGGGGCAAGAGTGGTGGGAGGTTTTCCGTCAAAGACGTTCCTTAATTAAATAACCACCAATCTTCGGGCTTTCGGCCCTCAATCCCCCTTCCTAGACACTGATTTGGCAGGAGTCAACTTCCAACACCGTTCCCCCTTAGGATAATCTCCTAATTGAGTCCGAGTGTCCCTAGGGCCAATGTCTACTAATTTTTAAGTTAGGCTTGGGTTAGTGAGTGCTTGGAATATGATTTTGGGCTAAGGAAGGGTGATGAAATCCCCACCTTATCTTGTTAATGGGTTATGCCCTTAAGATGAATTAGTGCAAGTGTACAAGATAAATAGATAAGAATCACTCAAAGCAGAAAATCAACCAAGAGATGAATCCTATTCTACATGCAATGCGTACGTACCTTGCTCCTCCAGCACTCTTCAACAGTAAATAAAAATAATTGAAAAGACACGTGCTTAATATGCAAACGTCTAATCAATTTTATTTTTAACAACCAATGATTTACTGTTGAATTATTAGCAATTTACAGGTATATCACAGAACAAAACAGAATAGAGCAGTAAGCAGTAATCTCAAATTTCAGCAATCTGCAAAAAACTGAATTAGTAGTTTACTGCACTTGCCGCGGATCCGCGGCTCTGGCCGCGTTTCTGCGGCAAACTTGCAGGCCCTCGTGCTCTGCCTTCGAGGGCAGAGGCACTGGGTTGCTGTATGTCCTTACTGCTGCTCTGTTTCTGTTTCCTGTTCTCCAAACCTGCAAACAGAAAAGAATAAAGAATTAGTTAAAAATTAAAATTTTATTTTAGAGATAAACTTACCGTCCCTCCCTGGCAACGGCGCCAATTTGTTGACTGAATTTTCCTGCACACAAAATATTATATGTTAGTTTTAAGAATAGATGTGCAAGTCTCAGTTCTAATCCGCGGTAGCAGGGCTATGCGGGTCGTGATCCTCAAGGAGGGACTGCGATGGAAGCGTTAAGCAAGTTATCTCTAAAAATTATCTTTTTATTATTAAGTAGTGGTATTTACAATGGGTGGTAGAAAAGAATATGGAGAAGTTGTGATTTAATCTACAAAAAGAAAAGAAAAGAAAAGAATACTTACTTGAGTTTGGTTGAAGAAAAACGTGAAAACCTTACATGTTCTACCTTGCTTAGGAGGCGTTCAACGCATAGATCATAAACTCGAGCCCGGTCCTTGTGCACATTATATCGTCAAGCATATCAAGAACGAAGTGATGCGAAGCTTTGGAAGTGGAGAACGTTTTCATGAACTATCGTTGGCTCTCCCGTAGCTTAGTTATACTTGTTTGGAATTCACTTGCATGTTCATCAATAACCACAAGAGATCACAGAGAAAAAGAAAGGAAAACAAAAAGAAAAATAAAATATCAGAACAATGAACAAAAGAAAAATAATTACCTTTATTGCTGAATACAAATGCAGAGAAGAGGAAGGGTACATCGGTGTCACGCTCAATATAAGCCTCTCTCTCTCTTGAAAATAAAAAGAAAAGAAAATCTAACCTAGAAACTAAAAACCCTAGCTTTTGGCCCTTGGCTCGCCTCTGGACGCTCTGTACGTTGCACTGCAGGAGATATTTATAGGTGCAGAAGGCCGAGGAGTCCTGGATGAACTTGCCCACGAAATCTGGGATTCTAACTCATCCAGAATGCCGCGCTTTTGCCGCGGGTCCGCGGCACTTTAGTGGCTTCTGGCCACGCGCTTTGGCGCGTGGCCTCTCCTGGTTCGTCCATCTGGGCGCCTGCTTCTGGAAGTTCGATCCTGGCTCTAAATATTGGGATATGGATATAACTTGGAAATCAAGTTATCTAGACTTTGTATTCTCCCAATCTCTTTTAAACGAATTTCCTTCTCATCTTTGGCTTTATGCACATCCTGCAAGAGTTTAGGGTTGGGTAGAATTCTATCCTTCCCTCATCTTTGATAATTGCAACTTTAGCCCTTGTATAATTGCACTTTGACAATCTGATATTTGCACTTTGACTCTTGGGCTTCAAATATGGGCTTTTGGGCTCGTTTTAAGCTTTAATTCTTTCTTTTTATTATTTCGAGGCCTGCACACAATAAATTACAAATCATTAATAAATGTGCAGAATTAAATGAATAAATATGAAAATGTGATGGTAAATATGATGATAAAAATGCACTTTTCACTACCAATCAGCCACGAGCAACAGTTGGATGGAGCAACTCTGGAGACTGATGTATGAAGTCCGCATGGATTTAGCAGGCTTTACACCTTCGTGCATATTGGATGGCATCGGCTATCATGGTTAGCCAATAATATCCAAGCTTGTGCAATCGGTCCTTGAGTTTTGGGCCTAGCTGATGAGCTCCGCATATGCCATTGTGCACTTTTTTAAGCACTTCTTGTGCCTCTGAATTAGAAAGGAAACGGAGGAGGATACCGTCATATGAGCGACGGTAGAGTGTCTTTACTATTGGATCATAATAAAAACGGAGAGACCTTCGTCTGATAGATGCGGCTTCTTTAGGGTCATCCGCCAATATATCATGTAAAGCATAGTCAATGAGGGAAAATTGACAATCTCTCAGTTTAAAATCCGTCGAGATGCTATGGACCTCCTTGATTTTCATAGATGTTTAGGACAAATAAGGTGTCGAGTAGCCACTGTAAGATGATACATTGTGTCGATCGGTAAGGCTAACGTGGCTGCTAGTGCAGCTAGAGCGTCGGCCTTAGTATTCTGGGATCGAGATACATGGCCGATGTAAAAGCCATCGAATAAGTTAGCCATTTTGATGATTGCATGATAATAAGGTACCAGATCTCCGTGACGGACCTCATATTCTCCTTTAACATGATTAATGATTAGTTTTGAATCACCATAAGCATCGAGGTAACGTACCCCATTTCATGGGCGAGCTAAAGGCCAATGAGTAGAGCATTGTATTCTGCCACATTGTTGGAACATGGTTCCGTCAATGAAAGTGCCCTAGGAAGGACATGTGTTTTGTGGTGAGATAAATACAACCCCCACACCAGTAATGATCTTGCCTTTAGGGCCTATTCTTGATGCTCCATCGAAGAACATCTGCCATACTTCATCCTCTGAAGTTATGTTAGATTCGAAAATCTCATCTGGAATGTATTCTGAAGTTTTGAGCTTTCCGGCACCGGATGAGCAGCCAGAAAGTCTGAAACGCCTGGCCTTTTACTGCCTTCTGAGAGACAAAGAGCATGTCGTATTGAGACAAAAGGAGGGCCCATTTAGCTAATCTTGAATTTAATGATCCTGATTTCGTCATGAGGAGACGCAAAGGATTCACTCTGAAAATGATATGTATAGTCTGGCCAACCAAGTAATGCCGCATCTTTTGAATAACAAAGGCAAGAGTTAAGCATTCCTTCTCAATAGGGTTATAGCGAGATTCAGTCCCTATCAGAGTCCTACTCAGATAATAAATAGCCTGTTCATGACCATCATCATCTTTTTGAGCAAGCAGAGCACCGAGAGAATGGTTCATAGCTTTCACATAAAGTAGGAATGGTTTTCCTGACCGGAGGTTTAGTGAGGTATCTTTTGATATCCTCGTAAGCTTCTTGACAGGATTGATCCCATACAAAAGAGACACCCTTTTTCATGAGTCGGGTGAACAGTTGATAGCGGCCTGAAAGATTTGCGATGAACCTTCTGATATAAGCCAGTCTACCTTGTAGGCCCCTAACTTCTTTGAGATTCTTAGGTGGATGCATGCTCTGAATGGCTTTGACTTTGTCTGGGTCAAGATGAATTCCTTTGATGTAACAATGAATCCCTAGAACTTTCCACTCGAAACCCCCAAGAAGGATTTTGTTGAATTCATCTTCAGTCGGTGAGCCCGCATTATGTCGAACATTGTTCTTAAGTCATGAAGATGGTCATTCTTATCACGACTTTTGATTGCAATGTCGTCGACATAACATTCTACCGTCTTTCAGAGATGGTCACGGAAAATTGTACTCATTGCACGCTGAGAAGTTGTTCCCACATTCTTTAATCTAAAGGGCATCACGGTATAGCAGTATAACCCCAACGGTGTCCGGAATGAAGTATGTTTCTCATCCTCTAGATACATCTTAATTTGGTTATACCCTGAAAAGCCGTCCATGATGGACATTCTTTCGAATCCGTAGTATCAATCATGACATTGGTGATGGGCAATGGGTATTCGTCTTTAAGACAGGCTGTATTAAGATCGCGGTAGTCAATACAGATCTGAATTTTTTCATTCTTCTTAAGAACAGGAATAATGTTAGCAACCCAATCTAGATGCTGTTCCTCCCGTATGAAACCACACACGATGAGTTTATGAACTTCGGCCTCAATAGCTTCCATAATGTTTGGGCGAAATCGTCGTTGTTGTTACTTGACTGGCTGGGTGTCAAGCTTGATATTAAGACGATACATGGCTACTTGTGGATCAAGTCCGGGCATTTCTTCGTAGTTCCATGTGAAGACATCGATATACTCGCTCACGAGTACTATCAATTCTTCTTTCTCTGTAAGTGATAGGCTCTCACTTATAAAGATGAGTTTAGGGTGATCTTGACTACCCACGTTAACCTGGATCACCATGTCTTCAGTAGGTGGTTCGCGTTGTTCGAATCGCTTTTCCCACTAGAAATCTAGTTACTGAGCCCATGGTTCAACATTAGTAGCTTCCGCAGGCTCCAAATGGCTACTTGAAATCATATTAACGGTGAGATTCTCGAACATTGTTCCTACACTGACATCCGACTCCCATTCAGAGGAAGAGGCAGAGCGTGACGGGATCGGTTTATTATCTTTGGATCGAACCGATGTAGACGATGGAGGTGTAACATATCCCAACCCCCTGCATGTTTTATCATAGTAATTTGCCAGTTTCCCTTTTGGCACAAAATTACGCAAAAACCACGTCTTCCTTTTCCAAAATTTAGGCCATTCCCACGTTGCAGGCTGTATCCTATTTTTCTCATCATATGCTGTGCTGATCGCGCATAATAGAAAAATTGCGGGGTCTCTGACTCTGAACTTGAGTCTGTGATCATAGACCTTCGCAGTTGCGCTCTGCCGAATATTATTGGTGACTGACTCCTTTTGGATGGAGGGATCACAAAGACGGACCCTTCCATACATTCCACGGATGTACTTGACATGCTTGATTTATGCAAGGGCATGTGTAGAGGGCTATCGGTGACAGATTCAAACAATTCAACACTTGTCGAATAATCAAAGGAAATATTATCATTAATCACCCATTCATCATCATCCTCAGAGGGATTATTACATTGAGGATTATTGAAGCATGCTATACTTGGTTCCCAGACCAAAGTAGCTAGCATGTCTTTTCAAACTCTGAATCTGCCTCATTACCACAGTCATCGTTGTCAGACAATGGTTCTTTGGATGTTTTACTGATTTCCTGATAAAGAAGAGCATCAGTAAAGTAGTTTTCCACCCCTTTGAACGGTTGTTTCTCAGCGAACACCATTCGTACCGTTGCATCATCTTCAACATATTTAAAACATTGGTGCAGAGTAGATGGAACAATCCAGTTAGCGTGGATCTAAGGTCGTCCTAACAGCAAGTTGTATGACATGTCCACGTCAATGACGTAACACGTTACTTCTGATTTCAGGTTCCCGATTCGGCAACGGAGTCGAATCTTTCCAAGTGGGTGACTGCTCCCTGCATTAAAACCGTGTATCATCGTAGTGGTTACAGACAACTGATATAGCGGTATGCCAAGAAAGTAGAGGAGCCTTTTAGTGATGATGCTGAGTGCGGATCGCACCCTTTCAATACATGTCGAACTGATGTATCCAGTATAGTACAAAGGTCAATCGTGTTTGTTATCCTTGAGAGCATGTCCTTAGCTGTGAAAGTAATGGTGGGTACTTTCGACTGTACATGATGATAATCGGAGCAAAGGGGCTGAGTGTCATCCTTAGGGTCTTCAGCATATGTGTCAGAAATGATTCTGAGTTAGCCAGTGCATCCCTAAGCGCTTCTCTTGTCTCTTTCTAGAGGCGCAGCAGCTCGTGTATGATGATACGAGCGGGGATATTAGCCAGCTGAGCCAATATGTCAAAGCGAAAAGGCATATTAAGTCCCGGGCCTGAAGGCTTCTTCAGGATATGCTCAAACCAGACTTCTTTCTGCTTCTCTTTTCCCGTTGTCGGGATAGGAGCTGGCATGGGTACTTGTACTGACGTCGTTTGCTGTTGTGTCTTATTAGTAATCCTCTCATATTGTTTTAAGTATGATTTTCCGGATCGAGTACCTGTCGTCTTAGGTACATCGGCTTGCGATGTGTAGGCGTGCTTTCCCCCTCAGAATCGCTAAGAGAAGCTGATGTCACGTTGTCGTCCTCCGACAAGATGGAGATAACATTGCAAGATTTGCCCTTCGACTTGGATTTTTTTGAATCCCATTGTTCGTCTTGGGCAAGGTCTGGGTGTATCCACATGATTTCCTTGTTTCCAATATCAAAGGAACAAGACCCTTAGTCTCCTGATTTTTAGCTGAAGGATCTCTTACTTCTAGCCGTGCTTCAGGGATTGGAAAAGACCCATCAGGAACTGTGACTTTTGGGGTCTTGTCAAATTCGAGGGTCACCATGTTCGCAGTGACTTTCTTTTGTTCTGATTTCAGAGTCAGAACTCTGGCATCGACTGAAGCCTGAATTTTATCCTTGAGGACAAAGCACTTATTAGTAGGATGATGAATCATCCTATGAAAGAGGCAATAGTTGGGATCGTTTGTGCGTCCTACTTTATTAGGGCGTCGAGTCTCTGACAGTTTCAATTTATTCCCTTTGTGCAGTAGATGGAATATTGTAACCACCTATTCGTCTTTGAAGGAGCATTATTTCGGAGGAAACTTAAACTCCTGATTATTAACGCCACTCTTCTTAGTCTTCAGGTGAACGTCCCCCGACAGTTCAACAGACATAGTCTCTTTCCCTTTGGGTTGGGAAGACTGCGCCATGTCGCCGCGCCCCTTATTATTCATACCCCATTTGCCTTTAGGGGTAGATGGTTCGAACTTTTTAGCCGACTTTTCAGCTATTTCTGCTTGCTCAACTAGTTCCTTCCAGGTATGGGTTTTGACAGCTCCCATACGAATCTCCACTTGATCTAGGAAGTTATGCCTACATGTCTGCAAGAGCATGGGTAATGGCATCCCTGCTGGGCACATCAGAGATAAGTTTCTAAATCGCTCAATGTAGTCACGGACAGATTCACCATTCCTCTGCACGGTAGAGAGGAGTTTGTCTATGGTTACCTCAGTATCGTCCTTATAGAAATGAGAAAGAAATCGAGTTTCTAAGTCGATTCAGGAATTGATAGAGCCCGAAGGAAGGCTTCGGAACCAGTCAAATGTCACCCCCTTTAAGGTCCCAATGAACAGTCTGGCCATAATAGCATCGTTATCTATAACGTTATCGGTCTGAGATCGGAAGTAGTAGATGTGCTAGTTTGGCGAGCTCTTACCATCATACGTATGTAACGTTGGTGGCTTGAACTTTGGCGGGTATGGTACTGAATCCCATTCCAAGGGGTAAGGACGGACTGCCCCTACTTTCTTCAGTTCATCCCTTTGGGTTAGGGATGTGATCTGAGCTTGGATACCTTTAAGAACTTTAGCATCTGTCGAAGAACTTTCCTTTGACTTCTCAATCTTGGGTTGTTCATTACATTATGTTCCTCCTCATTATGGTTACTCCCGATATCATTATTATTCCGGTTAGTGAGGAGTTGAGCGAGCATCTGTTTAATGTTGTCCAAGGCTTCTTGCTGGGCCTTGGAGGTTTGTTCCTGAGCTTCCAACCATCGACGGAGATCATCATTACCGTTATCAGCCATATGCACTGACACTTTATCCATTCGTATCGAGCTGACTGTCGCCGAAGAGGCATACCCACTATCTTCCTCCTCATCAGACCATTGGAATAATCTTCTCATTGGTTCTGGTGATGTTGCTCTAGTTGAGGAAGATGGCTGCTCATAACTGTAGGGTATTGCAACCCTAGATCTGGTGCTTCAGAACACAGTTTCTTCTTCCACCAAGACTTGGCCTAAGCCAGGGCTATAGTCCGGGTCTGGAGAACTGAAGGAAGGAGAGTTAGCACTATGTGATGCTCGCCTGTCTCTATGCGATTCACATCCCCTTCTGATCATGTTGAGGGATGTAGAGGGAACCTCTGGTAGATTTCGCGATATGTTCCTTTTGTGATATTTCACAGGAGCTCGCACGGATAGTCGATCAAAGACTGACTGTCAGTTTGGAGGGGTGGCAGGGACTGGTCCTAGTTGGCAATGGACTGAATGGACTGTCACCAACTGACATCCCACTTGTTCACAACAAGAGAGAGAAGTCTAGAGTAATCCTGACTTCCGTTTATTCGTTAAGAACTCTCACAAGTCAAATTTAGTCAAGCTTAAACGACTCAGCGCAGAGACTCGGGTAGATCGCGCATTAATCTGTTCAGGTAATTTTGACACCACCTTCTTACTCATAATCTTGTGAGGGACAGACTTGGCATCCGCAGGCTTTAGAAGCGAAGCACGGGACGATGCCTCTTTCTTCTCATCATCACAGAGGTGATTGGCACTAGATAGTATTTTAGTTCTAGCTTCGCGACTAAGAGCTCTGATAGTAACCTTCGGCGCTGAAGCTGCATTAGCATCGCTATCAGCACCCAGGGATGATCCCTTAGCTCCACTACAAAGAGCGAACTCAAATCTTGAGGAGTCAGGGAGCGAAGCACGCCGTGGTGTTTTATTTGCTACCTTTTTGTGAAGGTGGCGCTGCTAGGTGCTTCAGTTTCAGCAAGGCGGCTGGGCATTCCGCGCGTACCCTGAGGTACTGGCGCTGTGTTCATCACGCCATCAGTAACTTCGATCATGAGAACGAGGTTTGCGCAAGGAGTTACTGTTCTTGGATTAGGCAAAGGCAGAGTTGCCACCCTAGCCTCGCGGCTAATAGCCTCGGCGAAGCTGCCAAAATGGATAGGCAGTTTGCCTTTGTCTTCGCGTGATAGGCGAAGTTGCGGTGGAACTTCGCCTAGTGGAACTTCGCCTGAAGCTTCACACGGAGATTTTTGTTTTAACCTCCACATTTGCTTAGGAAGCGAAGTTTTAGGTTAGCAGGGAACCTCGCTAGCCTTGCGTAAGGCACTTTTAGCTTCATTGGAGGAGGCTGAGAGGGGTTGGGACGAGGCTCTTCCAGTTGTTCGCCTAGCTAAAATTGGCTTATGCTCCTAAGCCTTGGCCACCGAGATCTTCCTGTGCTTCCGATCGTGGAACACTGGACTACCCTCCGAGAGCAATTCTTCGAATTTTTCTTGGTCAAATGAATGACCAAGTTTTTGAACATAACGGACTCAGGATTTTGACCGTTGCATCGCGACACTGTCTACTTGTTGCGCCAGAAGATCAATTTTCCTAGCGGAGCCGCCATCTTGTTTTCCATCGAAAATTTAGCGAAAGGAAAAACTTACAAAAGAGCTCGAGGATCTTGTTTTCCATTGAAAATTTGTGAAAGAGAAAACTTACAAAAGAGATCGAGGAGCGAATTACAAGTAATTCTTTGAAGAAAGAAAATTACAGGTAGATCTCCTCTGAGATTTTTGAAAAATGTGCCGGTAGGAATCTGATCAGCGCGCGATCACTTTATCCCTTTGACGATGCAATCAATCTGATAATCACACTGCTTTCTAATAGGATTTCTTTCTCGCTTGTTTCTAAAAATCCAAGATTCGGAAGCAGGAGAATCGAAGAAACCTTTTTCTACCCTTCTGGAAATTTGTAGCCAATCTCCTCGCTGTCCGCCTCTCTGTGTGTCTCCGTCCCTTGGCTCAGTAAGGGACTATTTATAGCCAAAATGGGGTGTAACCGTCCCCTTGAATTCAGCAAAACTGAATCAGTCATTAGCTTCGCGCGAGGCTCGCAAATGACCTTACCGCGAAGCTCTTTGCGAGCTTCTGGCGAAGCTAGAGGGTTCGTACGAACTTCCCCTGCCGTTACGGCTTAGTTGTCTCCACTTAATGTGGGACGAAGTGGGCAGATGCATCCGCCCACTTAAAGTGGCATTAATCCCATTAAATTAGTGGGGTTCACCCATTAATCCCTCGTGGGATTTTGAAACGGTCAACTTGATGACCCGGTGAAACCCACTGCGGAGCTAGATCATGCGGAGCTAGATCATAGCTTTGTTGGCCCAGAGGCCTTCCACTCTAGTTTTGATGATGATTAACTCATGTAGTTATGTGTACTAATAATCTTGTGATTTTAGTTTCAGATCATTAATCAAGTTATTAGTAGGTGATTAGCTTCAACAAGATGATTTGGAAGCTTTCACATGTTGATTCAAGAGCCCGAGCGTCAAAGATCATAAATAGCACTTACTCAGTGGATCAAGGAGTTTTGGATCGAGTCGGCTTGGAGACGGCGCTCTACAAGAAGACATCGGTACCATACTTTAGTTTTGTGTTTAGATCCAAATTGTAAAGATTAGAATAGTATGATATGCTCAAGTTCACAACACACACGTTTCATGTTTTGAATATTGGTTTTTGGTTTTTCCGTTTTTGGTTTAACCGATCTTGGTTTGCATGAATAGATAGATTCAAAACAAGTTTACATGGTTTAATGTATATAAGATTTGCTCTATATACATGCATGCTTCAACTTCTTAGACAAACTTAGTTTTGACTTACTTATTCATGTGTTTTATGTTTTGGTATTTTTTAAGAAAACATATTTTGGAATTAAAGTCAAAAACATGGATATATATATGTTTCATGTATATAGGATTGTATCCATATACATCATGCCTAAATGTTGTTTAATACCATGTTTTTGTATTTGGATGAGTTTTGGACAAAGTGTATTTTCTATTCAAAAATCCAAGTTTTAGAAAATACAGTTTTTGGATTTTGGTAAAAATTTCTATAACACAAAAATGGTCCATAATGTTTGAAATTTGTGTTGAAATTTTTAACACAAGTTTGTATATCATTGTAAAATGATAAAATTATTTTTGTGTAATTTTAGAGATTTTTATGGGAATTTTTAGAATTAAAAATTACATGTTTTTCTGACCGGAACTACTGCTGCTGCCAGGCTAGGTCGGTCGACCGGACGGTCGACCGGACCAAGTAGCCGGTCGACCGTAGCGGTCGACCGACGTGCACGGATACGTGCACGCTGGCTGCCCCATAAGCCGGTCGACCGCACGGTCGACCGACTGAGAGCAGGTTGCTCTCTATTTGTTCCCGGTCGACCGAGCGGTCGACCGGCCAGAGAGCCGTTGCTCTCTGGTTCTGGGGACGGTGGACCGCCCGGTCGACTGGTAGCTGCCAGCGGTCAAATATGACCGTTGGATGGTCGACCGACCGGTCGACCGGTGGTTCAATTTTGGCAGTTTCTGCTATAATTTTCTGGGGGCTATAAATACCCCATTAGAAAGAGGTTTTCTCTAAGATTTTTGGTGCTAATTTTTCCTTACTCTCTAGTGTTTTCACAGCAATCAAAAGAATTTTTTAGGCTTTAAATTGAAGAATCTATTTGGTGTTTTTGCTAGGGTTTGGAAAAATCAAGAAAGGGTTTTTGGGAAAAGATTTTGATTCAACTTCTTCATCTTGGTTTCTAGTTTTTCTAAAGATTTTCTTTGAGTTTTTGATTTCCATTCCTTTAGTTTTCTCCACACTTGAGCTACATCTACTATCTTATTCTATAGGATCTTTGTGTGGGAAAAGAGATTGTTTGTGGTTGTTTGTTAAACCACCAAGTTGTAAACCCAATCTTTGCTTGGCTTTGTGCCTTTGGGTTGTATCCCTCAAGTTGTGAGGTGATCCTTGTGTTGCTTTGTGCTAATCCCTCAAGTTGTGAGGTGATTGTTTGTTGGCTTGGTGTTGTGCCTCAAGGAGGAGGTTGTGTTTGTAAAGAGAGGAGTTGGGTACTCCTTGTAATTGTTATTGCCCTAAATCCTCGGTGGAGGTTTCCTTTGTGGGAGTCCTTTGTGGACAAGCTAGTGGAGTTGAAATCCTTCTGTGTGAAGGCGGGGATGTAGAGCTGGGTGCTCGAACCTCGAAACATATCTTATTGTTTGCGCTTGATCCCTTGACTCTTACTCTCTCTCTCTCTCTTTACTTTGTGCCTTGCTTCAATTCATATTGTTCATTCATAATTATTTGCTTGGCTTGTTTTAGTGTGCATCTCTTGTTAATTGCAATTAGTTTTTAAATCCGCATTAAGTTCACTAGATTAGCATCATCACCTATTCACCCCCTCTAGGTTATTTTCAAGCTTCAGACGAAGTTACTTTCAGAGCCTCGTGCGAAGCTAAGACTCAGCCCATAGCAGAGCTATGACTCAACCCATAGCGGAGCTAAACCAGCGAAGCTAGGGATGAGGCTTATGGCACGAAGCTCCTAGGTCAGCCTCTGGCGGGGCTAAATGGAAAGCTTCATGCGAAGCTAATAGTTAGCCTCAAAGCGAGGCTACCAAGGAAGCCTTTAGGCGAAGCTATTAGTTCCATGCGGAACTATGAAGCTTACTTTGGGCTCATGCTAAGCTAAGTATTGTGTTAACTTACCATCTTAGGCCTCCTTAGGTCTCTTTAAAGGCCACTTTGGCTTACTATCTGCTTCACTAGATCAGTAATGTCCAAGTTGCTGCCTTGTCTCTGGTTATCAGCTTTGTCTTTCACTTATCTTTTATAGATGTTGATCAGTTAGACGTCGTTCAAACCGGTTGAAGATAAATGCGGGAGTCCTGTCTTTTTCAAGTGTCAACAGGCACATAAGTGGCGCTGATCCGAATTTGACCTTTGTGCTCCAGAGGACTGCTCCTGTGACTACTGATAAATCAAAAGAGCGAAAGGATAGGATCAGCAAGGCCAGTATGCCGACGCTTCGGGAGATTATTTCTGATGGACTATTCAAGTCGGATTCCTGTGCTCTGCTGAGAAAACCTGGCTTCTTCTTTGGTGGCGCCATCACTGAGGAAGATAGGATCTTATGTGACAGAGACTATAAGTGGCTCCGCCAGATAGGGGACATGAGGTTTTTCCTTCCTAACATGGAGAGGATGTACTCGTTGTCCTATCTTCCGCGTGATGGAGTGGGATCTTTCCAGGTTTATCTCGGGTGTGTCCCTCAGCAAATTGGGTGCAAAAGAAGCATACCCTGCTGGCCACGAGAAAGATGTATTCGGTTTATTTCTCGGGTTTAGTCAGGGCTGAGATCCAAAAGGAGAAACCCCTCAGTTGGCCACCACCTTCATCAATCAATTCCTGAAGGTAAGGGTGATTTTCTCGCTGACTTTCGTCCGCCCGGGTGGGTCCACTCTACTGACAAGTCATGGTGAAGCAAGATGGTTGGATTTGTTCTTACTGAGCTCGGGGATTTGCTGACGCAAGTGGGATTATACCATTCAGTTAAGGTCGTGCAATATGGCCTCCTGCAGAGCTCCCACAACTTTTATGACGTCTTGGAGCGTTACAATCCCCTGACGGGCACATTTTTACTCCAGTCGAAGAGAAAGGGCTTGCTCTACATGAGTTGTATGAAGTTTCGGGGCTAGTAATTGGAGATGCCTCTTATGACGAGTCCGTTCTGACCACTGAGAAGCTTCACCTCTTGAGGAAAGAGGATTCTCAGGTGTACGAGACATATTCGGAAGTGTTGTGTCACTTCCACATCTGCGGGCAAATATCCACCTGGAGGAACAGGGGCGTTAAGCAGATGTCCTGAACGAGCTATCTGTTCAATAACATAAATGAAAAATCTAGCACAGTGACTAGTCTGGCCCCTTGCACTGATAAAAAAATCACTGAGTGGATCAATGCCTCCACAAGCTCCTACACCACCGAGTCAAGCGAGGGCACTTTCAAACCTGACACGATTTTTGAAAGTTTTCACCGCCAAGCCTGGATTCCCATATCTGATCGGGCATTATTGGCGGGTTTTCTCATGCTGTGGCTGAAGCGTTGTGTGATGCTAATGCTGTCACACGAAGTAATCGTTGCCAACGTGGTGTACCCGACGGTCCTGCTAGCACACGAAAAGTCAATCCCCCTTCTCCCGACGATGGTAGCCAGGATCCAAAGTGGGTTACGGGTTCTGACCAAAATCCTGTGCCAAGTGGAGGCCATTGTAGGCTCTCAGGGCAGGCCCGTGGTAGATTCGGAAGGAAGGCCAGAAGTGAGGACTCCTAACCCCAGAGTCGAGCTTCCATATACGTGCCTGATGGCCTGGTACGTTATGCATTTCCCTCATTGATGACGGCGGTGTCTCCCTCTGAAGGCTTCATTCCTTTTGTGCATAGGCTGGAGAATTCGAGCTAGTCTCAGTACTATATGTACTATGTTCGGAAATCCATTCTTAGCAGCTCGAATTATCAACTTGACCGCTCTTCCTTGATATTTTTGGTACGTCCTACGGGGATAAGTTTGTTGACCTTGCAGGACTAGGTGACTTCACAAGGCTGCTGTCGGAGTCTTCCGGCAAGGTGACTCATGTACGATCGAGCCTTACATGCCAAGTCATTTTGCTCGACAGTTTGGCTATGATCAATTATATGTCGACAACCCTAATGCTGGACTCCGCTTTAGATGCAACCTATTTGAAGGTGCCCGGATGTGGTACTACGGTGTAGCTGGAGGGACGAGAGCTATTTTCAGGCTGCCTCACAGGACGCCCAATTGTCATACCAGTCTAGTTTCTGCATGTGGTACTTTCTTGCTAGCAGGGTGCATCAAGAGCATCAAGGCATCTTATAAAGCCAAGTTGGATTCCAAAAGACGCGTGCGAGGTATGACAGAGTACCAGGAAGCCAAGAGGGAAACAGGAGGGGAGGTAGGGATGGAGCCCAGGAGGGAGGTAGCCGAACAGGGGCAACAGTTATGGAGCCAGAGCCTCGAGTAGTTACAACCAAGGAATAATCCACCAGAAGGAGTCAGCAAGCTGTGGCTAAACGTCCTCGTGGCTCTACTATCCAGGGTGAGCCCAGCCCGAAGAAGGCCAGAAGAGGGTCTGAGGCTGAAGTTTCGACCCAGATGCCTGAAGTAGTCCCTCCTGGTGCTAAGGAGTAGGAAGAGAAAGAAGAAGAAGAAGAGGAGGAGGCAGTCTCAACTCTTTGCTCTAAAGGTCTGCGCAATAGGGGCCCGGCAATTCTAGCAGAGGGAGAGCTTGCGGTCAAATTCGTTATGGCCGAAGAGGTCAAATGACCTGAAGTTGACTTGGTGGACAGGGATGATGTTGAGATTCCTGGAGTCTCAACTCAGTTTGGACCTTCTTTAGCTCATGAGAGAAGGGCGGAGGTGCAACAACCTGGGTGTCCTAGTATTTTGATGCCTACCTCGTGGGTTGTTGAACCAGCCCTACTACCGGGGTCTCAGTGGTAAAGCCCCAATCACTGAGGCTTTTTGGGTCCGATTGTCATCTTTGTCGTCCGAAGAGCATGAATATTATTCTGGCGAAGAAGTCAACTTCAGTGACGAACCTGCTCTTCCTGACACGAGCAAATTCTCACATATATCAGAGGAAGAGATGCAGGGGTACGTCCCTGTGATGGTTCCACCGATAGTAGAGATTGCCACCACTGAGGGTATTTCTTTTATCCTCCTTAATTGTTTCTCCATCAAGTTGGGACAATGTTTTAACCTTTCCTTTTAAATTTCTTCTGCAGGGGTGGTTACTGGTAGCGAAGCCACAACTTCTTCTTACATTATGGAGATGATCCAGGAGCTAGCCCAGCAAAAGGGCCTTGAAGTTCCCGCTACCGGGATACCTCATCAGAGTGCAACCACCGAGATAAAGGAACCCTCCTCTCCAAGTAGCTTGTCTAAAAACTTGCCGTCTTCAGGTCCTCAACTTGGTAAGAAAATAAAGATGTGCCATATACTCTTTTTTTTATTTATTATCACTGACATTAATGATATGGTTGCAAAGAGTACTGGGGTAGCTCAAATAGAGGATCCTGCGCAAGCATTGGCGCAGATGATAGCGCAGTTCAAACTTCGGCTGGTGAGCCCATTACTGTGGAGTTTACTGCTACCTCTGTTGCTGTGGAGGCTACCACAACGACCGTTTCTGAGGTATTGGCTACGACCTCAGCGCCACAAGAGCCTGCTGTTGGCCTTGTCTCTACACAAGTTGAGTTGGCTCCCATCTCTGTGGATACTACCCGTACTATCATAGAAAGGGGATCCAGGAGTGTATCAGCAGGGTTATCTCTGGCCACTAACATCATGAAAGAATTAGCGCATCAAATGGTGCAATAATTTTTCGCTTCCATGAAGTCCTGCATTGAGTTGGTCCTTTCTGAGAGAAGTTCTTTCGAGTTTTCTCAAATGCTTCTTGAGAATCAGATCGAGAACATCCATCACACTGGAAGCCCTGAGCAAGCAAGGACGTATCTGATGCTGGTTGAATAGCTGGGGATATGTCTGATGGTACTAAAGACCCTGGAAAAGGCTAGCTCGATGGATGAGGCTCGGTCGACACTGTGTAAGCTCCTCGCCTCTTAAGAACACGAGCAAAAAGAGATGGAGGAGTAGATGGCTGAAGAGGCCCGTCATCTCCACAACTTCCAAGATGACTACCAAAAATTGGTTGATGATTCGAAGGAATCCGAAGTCGTCATCCAAAGTGCAGAGCAAGTTATCACTACAACTCAGGTTGCTATTGCTAAGGCGCAAGCCTTGATTCAAGTAAACGAGCAGAAACTTACTGTCGCTAGAAAAAGCCTGAAAGAGCTGAAAACTATCAAGATGCAGTGTAACGGTCCCAGATTTCATTATATTTCCATATACAAAAACATTATTTTGATCCACAGATAACCATATCCATTTCCAAAATCCTTTAAATTTTGCCAGCACTTTCTTTGTAATACGGGGTCTACTTGATACATTGACACATATGGTTCCATATATTTCTCATCAATCAAACATGTATATACAACATCCCATGCAGTGGTATATCAAAATTTCGGCTTGACATCGCCTACTTAAAATCTCACGCATTTATTATAGGGATACTACACAAGATAACAATTTAAGGACTTACTTAGGGATAATCTCCTTAGTGTCACCGTCTAACATAATCCAACCCAAGATAATACCCATTAAGAGTTCATACACAAATCTACATATATACATCATCTCCATGTACATGAATATAACCACATTACTTAATTACAAGTCGATATGGAAGCTTGATAGGCCCACACAATGAAAGTTGTGCACCCTTTCAGTGCTCTACTCTTGCCTTTAGTTGCTATCTATCCCTGACTTGCCCTGAAAACATGAAACTATAGGGGGGTGAGCTCGACAGTTCAGTGAGTGGAGTCAAATTTCACATACATAATGGCATTAACAATGTATATTATTCATGATACATGAAAATAAGATGAGTGTGGCACATAAAGTATGTGATACCGAATGCTTCTACTCGATTTTCATTTACTTCCAGTTAATAATCAATTAATGCTGATAACTGTACACATGACCAGTATCAGATGTATTCACTATCATATACAATAACACATCTAACATACCGATAGTGTCGCGCACACACACATACATATCTGTCACACATAGCCATTCATTTTCAATCATTTGTAAGGATGCAATAAATGTATATCATAGCACCGTCTTCGCACTCCGCCCGTGTCATACGGGTCCCTTCCTCCCAATATGATATATATAGCATGTATATACAACAATAACCCCGTCTTCCCCCTCCTACCGTTCTCGCACGGCCCCTTCCTCCAATATATATATATATATATGTTTTTGTCAAATCCCCGTCTTCCCCCCTCCTACCGGCTCCCACCCGGCCCCTTCCTCCTCTTATATAATGCATCATGCAAACTTAAGTTATATAATATTCATACAAGCAATATAAAACTAGCTTACATGTCATGCCCGAAATGATGTGCAACAATAAGAAGAAGACATGTGCTTGGGGTTTACCCAATATCATAGTAACAACACAATAACCAACGCATCCAGTTCCATAAGATTCATGTACAAAGCACATCATTTTATATATATATGGGGTGATACTCTAAATGAGTACTTGCCTATTACCATGTATTCTTATGCAAAATTAGTATCCTTGTCTTAACCAAACATATCACATATACATATATGTACAAAATCAAATAACATACACTAATCACATTCATGTCACCCATAATGAATTCTATTCCGTAACATGCATGTCAATGCCATTGTGAACTATACTTCGAAATGCAAGCTGCATATGAAATTTGGCAAAAAGCTAAATCAACAAATTACTAACATATTTGCAATTTAGTATAAAGCGGTCCAAATTTATTTAGAAACCCCACTCACCTTCAAGTTGAGCGTTCTACAAGGGTTTGTACCGAGCACCGCTTCGTGCTTCCTTTCCGAATAATCACGTCGGACACCGACATGCTAATCCCCCTATTTAATAGTAGCAACAACATCACATAATTTAACTCTTAGTTAAACATCAAGTAAATTACAATGTTCTCGTAGGGGATACTTATTTGGTAATTACGTATTGCTAGCCTCTTACCCTTGAAATTATACCAACAAGATTATTATGGCTATGTCACGCTTTCTAACACAATAATATATTTCTAATTAATACTTTTTCATGGAGTCCAATACCCAACCCCAATTCATTTTAGAAGGACTTAGGAAGTAATCACCCATTACCATGTACTTCACATATGTTACCTTACATAGTTCAAATTGTTACTAATGCATAGCATATACCACTTATATCACCATCCTCTAGTAAAAAGAGAACAAGCATGCCACCAACCCCATAAAAGAAAACTAATTTACACATTACCTTACATTATTCATGAATATTTTCCCCAAATTCCTCCTAATTTCATTATGATAATTACTTTATTTAATTTCATGACCTATGTAAGCATAGTGAGTATGATAATTTACTCACCTAGGAGATGGATTCCCACTGCTCCTTGCTCAAACTTTTCACTCAAACCCTAGTAAGAGACATAGGCAAATTCTTAGTCATGCAATAGATCATAACATGAGAAGAACTAGTGGAGTATAAATTTACCTTCACCAAATCTTTGCCTCAGGAAATTGGGGGTTTTTTTAGGAACTAATTTCAGAATTTAGGGCTTTGATTTTCCTTGCAAACCACTTTCAAATCTGGATTTCCCTTCACTTCTCTAGTCAACCAAGATCCCCCCTAACCAGGCCCATGCGCGGCCTGGGACGCCGCCCGCGCGGCGGCGCCGCCCCCGCGCGGCCCCGCGCGGCTGTGCGCGGCCGCGCGCTGGTGGCGCGCGGTTGCTGCCGCCCCCTCCTGGCTTCGGCTGGGAGGTGAAAGGGAGTGAGGGAGAGATTTTTGTGTGGAAGAGGAAGAGAGGTGTGGATCTAGGGTTTGGTTTTGGGAGAGGAAGTGTTCTTCTTCTTTTACAGAGAGGGGAGAAATTTTCTTCTCAGATCTCACGTAAGGGAAATGAAGTTTTACATAGAGGCCCTCCACTAAAACAAGTCATTACAAAACACCCTCCATTGACTTGCCACTTGGCCAAAGCTAGGATCAAGATGATCCTAGCCTACACCTCATTCCTTCATGCACACCTAACCCCTTCCAAATAGAAAATTTTTCCATTACCAAGTATTTTGATTAAATGAAGGGTATGGTTGGTGGGGGTAAGTATATACCATGTATAAGTATTTTCAAGTATTTGAATATGTGATACCTTGCATATACATGGTTATCCCCTACATGCATCATTGATATATTTACATCTCATATACTTGTGATTATTTATTAACACAAATTTC